>JAHWFO010005730.1:616664-650408 GCA_023313115.1 Rhysida immarginata | reverse complement strand
CATCGAAAGTGGTGAAGAAATTCATGACAGAGAAGCAAATACAGTGCTTGATTGGCCAGGGAATTCTCCAGGGAATTCACTCATTGAGAATTTGTGAGCTATACACTAAAGTCACCTCCGTGCTGTGGACTGTACCACTATGGAGCAGCTCATTCAGGAGCTAATTTTCAAATCATGATTAAAAATAGAGGAAGTCATATCCGTTACTACTGTAATATACGTATATGCGAGTTTTGTACATGTACAGAGAGAGCCTCTATAAAAAGGCTGTGTTGCACGTTGAACATTTGTAAGCTGTTAGTTAATCCGGCATCTTACCGCCTGAAAATGTGCATAAACTGATGTCTGTAACCTGACAACGCCATCTCTATTGGTCAAAAACCGAACAATTCTAGCGTTAATTTTTTTTTCCTGGAAAAGTATCCAACTTCATTTCAATAGTTTCTGTGCAAACAGAACATTTCTTTCTGCATTCATGTGGGAATTTCTGAGTTTTAAAGTTTTTCCTGAATTTTGTATCACCCTGTATATGTAAGTTTTTTACAATAAACGGATAAACTCATCAAGAATATGAACAGTTGAGGTATGGCATAGGATAAAACCCTCCGAGAACATTCATAAGTTATTCTTTAATAAATTCATTGTTTGTTTCAATTAATTTGCACAAGGGTTTAGTGATTAGAATGTGAACTTTAGAAATTACCACTTTAAAGTGCCTGGTAATTTATATTATATAGAAAGCCCTAAATTTTTCATTTATACATGGTGTCCTAAAGGATATCAATACCTATGAGAATGATCCCCATGAATGTTATCCGAAGTGTTGCCATTATGAAAATGTTAACGATTTTGTCGGTTATCTCTACCTTATACCATTAAAATCTGTGTTTTCGGGAATGTATGTCGTTTTGAGGAATTTGGTTACTGGAATTGTATTCTTTGGGCTAGCATGCGTTCTTTTCATCCTATTACATGTGCTCTTTTTTCTGACGGTCTATGTATTAAATGGAGAAGTTTTTAAAATACCTACCAGTGATGCTGATGATTTGTTTTGTTTAGATTCATCATCAAGGATTTCTGAAACTTCACGACAACGCAATTCGTCCATTTTCTGAAACTCAATACTTAAGTAAATTTATAGGTCTCACTATTAAAAACACAATAAAATAAATTTCAAAAAATTGCTCCTAAAGCAGACCCCTTGATTTCATGAAACGAAATAGGCATTAAAAAGAGAAAATAAATATTGAATGAAAGAGAAGCATTCATTTCCTATAAAAACAATCATAAATAGCAAATTAAAAAATTTTAATCAAATATGAAGTGTTCAATTATTTCAAAGGCATCTGGGATAAAAATAAAAGAAAGGCATATTTTGCCTTAGAAAGTCTTCGTAGTGTAAAACGTACAGCAGAGTTTCAAGAAGATAAGAATAAGTAGTCGTAAAAATATGAGGGATATCTTAGGCACACAACATGTGGGCCTGGGTTATATCCACTTCATGTATTTTTTTCAATTAATATTTTTCGATAAATATCCATGTTAACTACTTCAAACTTACACTACCACCTATCTATTCTAATAAGAAATAAGTTGGTATAATAATTAAATCACTTACATTCAAAATCTTGGCAAAAAACGCGTAAAACTGAGGAGCATAAAAAGTTCCGAAATTCATTTAATACAATGTGTCCTCGTTGAACGTGAGAATATCTTGAGCGCTGGTGCTCCAGTAGGCAGTTGCATAAACCGCTACCTCAAGTGTTTCATTGCTATATTACACCATCGTACAGAACAGAAATTGAGGGAAGCAACTTTTGGTCACTTTCTTATACAATTAAGTTTTAAAATGAATCTTCCAATATTTTCAGAATTTTATCGATCTCAAAATTCACCTCGCACATTGAAATATCATAAAATATATATAATTTTGGGGGAATAATGTTATAATTAAATGAATACTCCTCCCATTTGAACAAATAAAACTTTGAAATAGTTTTCTTTTTGGAATCTTTTAAAAGTTTTATTTTAAGGGTGGAGGAATGAATTAAAGTAATTTGGAGACGCCCTATTTATTTTACGATTTCGTTAATAACGTTTAATATTGTTTTATTTTGAGTCGCGAGGTAATTATTGCAATCTTATTTAAAGCTTATCCCACACAGGCAAGCCGTTCTCTTCTGTTTTGCATTTGAAAAACGTCGGGCGAGCAACATTTCCTCTCTCATAAAGAATAAATGAGAATGTTGTGTTTGCGTAAAGGCAAAGGCGTCAGTAATTGATCTGAATGCGTCTGAGACTAACGCTAATGAGCACGCCTAAAACACTGTTCCAAATCATTTATTTAAATTAAATGCCTAGAGAGGGACGGAGGAAGGGGAAAAGAAAGATGCCTATAAAAATCTCTTTTCAACTTAATCTTCTTCCGCCTCTTATAGAAGACCTTTGGATCAGTTGAGGTTAACAAAATTTTAATGTGATTTCAGAAAGAGCAACATACTAATAATTAAATTGATGGAAAAGTTAATTATGGAAAGAAGGGCATATATTGACTTTCAAATTATTTTTTTCTTTAAAAAATGAAAATTGTGTGCTTAAGTTCTCATATTTTTAATGTTTGTGTTAAGAATTTATGAAATATTTCCTTTTCCTGATTAACTATACACTGTCATATCAATGACCCCTTCAAGGCACACGCATGGTTCGCCCCAACAACGATTACACATTGCAAAATTTGCATAACAGGCTGAGAAAGCTTTAAAGCTGGTGCATCAAACGGCAGGTGCAGGAGCCTCAAGATGGGTAAACGTTCGGATTTAACGGACATACAAAAAGGAAAAATAGGCTATCGTAGCAAGGGTGGCACCATCTCCGAAACGGCGTAATTTGTGAAAAATCCACGGTCCGCTCTAGTGAAGGTGTACAAAGAGTGGACAGCACGGACAGAAATCGCGTCCCAACGCCATTACTGTAAAGGGTCACGAGCCATCGACCGACGGGGTGAGCGGCGCCTACGACGACTCGTAGAAGGTGACAGGAGAGCCACAGTCCATCAACTGACCACCAGATTCAACAGTGGTGTCAACAGACGTGTATCTAACATTACCGTTGAACGCACCCTGCTACGGATGGGCCTGAACAGTCGACACATGGTTACTGCACCCATGTTGACCAGGGGTCATCGTCAACGACGCCTAGACTTTGCACGTGAGCACCGCCATTGGACCACAGACGAGTGGGCTAAGGTCTCCTTCTCCGACGAGTGAAGGTTTTTGCTCCATAAGATTGACGGGCGATGGCGAGTGAGTTGTGAACGCCATGAAAAGAGACTACAGGAGGCTATTGTGGGCCAGAAACAGGCTAATGGGTGTAGTGAGCATGTGTGGGAGATCTTCTATTGGGAACAGTTAGGTCCACTGATCCGTCTAGAGGGCATTTTGAGTGCCTGTGGTTATCTGTCAATCGTAGCGGACCAGGTGCACCCGTACATGATCACGATAATATGATGGTGTGTTCCAGCAGGACAATGCACCCTGCCATAAGGCACGTCTCCTGGATTGGTTGAGGAACACTCTACTGACTTTCGAGTGCTCCCTTGGCCGGACATCAATACAATCGAACATCTGTGGGAGCACCTTGATCGCCATGTACGGCAGCTGGACCCTCCACCCATGACTCGAAGCTCTGTGGACAGCGCTTCAAGCGGAATGGACTGCCATACCATCGGACACATACCGCGCAATTCTTGAGTCCATGCTACGACGCCTAGCAACAGTTATAGCGGCGAAGGGTGGCTACTCCCATTACTAAGCGGGGGGTCATAATTCAGTGATATGACAGTATATAAATAACATACATATTTAAGATGTTTTAAGAGTAAGTTCAGAGTTTAGTCATAACGTCGTTTGCATTCAAGAATATATATAGAGTGTATAAAATATTGAATTAATACTACTACGATCAATGAGTTCGGAGACTGGACTTCCTGACATATGATATATTGTTAACACGAGTTACACGCAACCGCCTTCATTCCTGGAAGTTTTGGAGGAGATGGTCTTCAATGCGGCCGTCGCTGCTTTCTCAACCTCAGATGCACTCTTGAAACTGCTTCCTTTGAGTTCGTTTTTCAGACGGGAGAACAGGTAAAAGTCGCATGGGGTGAGATCGGGTGAGTAAGGAAATAAAAATTTCAATTGATTTGAAACAGAGAGTTACAGAATCAGATGGTTCCCGTGTGTGATTCAATTTGGGAATATGCGGATACAGTTCGTCTTTGATCTACTTGCAGTTGGGTTATTCAAAAAGACGGAATAGATTTCGAACATTCATTTCAAACAAACTGTAAAAGAAGGATATACTATCTGCATATCAGTGAATATAGGAATGTTCCAAGTTGTAAAGACCCGCATAGAAGTTATTCAATGGCAAACAGAGGCCTTATTTCTTATGAGAAAATGGCGACGCCACAGGAGAAGTCGTTTGTGTGCTGCAGTTTGCATATGCCATCATCATTTACGAATTTTTTATTTCAAATTGACCCAATGGTTATTTAACATCCTCGACATCAAAAATGTGAAAGAGAGAAGAATCAGCGCCGCTCTGTGGGATTGAACAGAACTTCTAGGAGGGCTTTTAAAGCTTTGAATCTATTCAGTGATGTGGGGAATCTGTTTTTTTTTTGTTTTTTTTTTAAAATTTTTCCCCTTTAAAAATATCGAACATTTTTTTAAATGTATATAATTTTTCACACTGCAGATTCGTTGATGAGAAATAAATTATTTTCCATGACCGTGTTGAATAATTTGCTGTGGACAACAATGCTCATCAAAGCTGTTAAATGTAGGAAAAACATTTAGAAAAATAAGCAATGCACAAGAATATCTGTTTTACGTTCTAGCTCACGTATCCCTACATGGTTTTCGAAATCTATAAACCACATAAAGATACTCTATCCCGTACAATGCTCGTTGACATGCTAATCCTTAAATTGACAATTCCATGCTAAACACTATATACCTTGAAGATCATTGAATTCTATTATTCAACAACGAATGAACATGCATGTAAACAAAATCTGCAGTCATCTAAACATCGGTCATTTCTCTAATACATGAAATCCTTTACTCCTTATTAATTTAAGCGTCTTCACTGAGAAGGAAAGAGGTAGATTTTAGCCCTCTCCAAAGAAGCGAACCTACTTGTGTCTATAAAAACCCATTTTCTGTCTCCTCTAA
Organism: Rhysida immarginata; assembly: GCA_023313115.1. NCBI lineage: Eukaryota > Metazoa > Arthropoda > Chilopoda > Scolopendromorpha > Scolopendridae > Rhysida > Rhysida immarginata. The sequence continues at coordinate 645,171 of JAHWFO010005730.1, read as the reverse complement.
AATGATTTTCTCCGAAAAAAACGTGAATTTCATTATCCACAAGGCTGATCGCTCCCACCAGAAAAAAATTTCAAACTATACCATTTGGATCTTGGTTGGTTGGTTGGTTTGTTTGGTATTAACGTCCTTTTCAACTGCTATGGTCATTTCAGGACGGCGTTATAGGGGCCGCAAATTTTGCCTCGCAAGGGTTCTTTAACGTGCAACCGGCAAACGACTACACGGGACCAACAGCTTTATTTCCCTTCCAAAGGAAGTGCGTGATCTCAGGATTTCCCCCTGAAAAATCCTCGTCGTCCTCGGCCGAGATCGAACCTGCGTACTCGGGCATCAGAGGCGATCACACAACCGCTGAGCCACCGAGGCCGATATTTGGATCTTGAGCAAGGCTAGAATAAACAACAACAGGCACAGTCAACCAAAGGAAAAAATCCACACGAGTTTAATACTTAATATTACATTTCATGCTAATGTGTTGTTTTAATAGCTTTTTAATTATAATTATTTAAATTTAATAATCTTAATAATGTTAACTCTAAGGGTAATATTAAATTATTAAAAATAAATTAATATTGAAACGGTAAAACTTAGAGTAAAATTCAAGTGTGGATTATTTCCCTTTGATGACTGTACTTAAGAAGCTCCTGCTTAGAGATAGCGAGCATTACAATAATAAGAATTATAACAGAATTAAAGTAATGTCCTCAGGCAATATAAACAATTATTTGAAGCAAAATCAAAAAATTATTATACCGGGTGGGCAAGAAATAACGTGAGGTGTTCAGAGCTCGCTAGCGGGAATTCTATTAGGCCAAATGCAGTACATTTTGGTGTATATACTTAGTGGAACATGTAGATTTCGATTAGTGGAAAAAAAAATAGTACCAAAAGTCGCCATAGGGGGCTTATTTCAAGAAAACAATGAATACATTTGCATAAGCGCGTTCCGTGTTGAGCAATCATGACAATAAAAGGCAAGGCTGAGGATTTCCCATCATTCACGAACGAATGGCCTGACGATGACGCTTACTCTGCCTGACCGGGCGTTATTAGTCAAGTTGTTTTATCAGAAGAGCGACAATGCAAGTGCTGCCCTTCGTGAATTCCGGCGATTGAAAACGTTACGAAGAGGACCGATGAGCATAACTAACTTACGGAAAATGATTGAACGATTTGAATCTTCCGGAACTCTAGGAGTGCAACCAGGCCGGGGACGCAAACGAATCAGGCAGCAACACGCTGAAGAAGTTGCAACTGCTGTGCAGGGTACCAGCAGTGCACACGCAATAGCACGCCAAACAGATATCCCATATTCGACGGTGAGGAAAATATTGCATAAGATATTGACACTTTATCCCTATAAACTCACACCTGTTCAACAATTTCTTCCTGGAGATGAACGTACCCGAACTGACTTTTCGTTGAGATTTTTAGCACGTATGGAAGTGGATGATGCATGTCCATGGCAAATTTTATGGAGTGATGAGGCACATTTTTATTTGAATTGTGATATCAATATCCACACTGCCGTATTTGGGCTACATCAAATCCACAAGTGTGTCTGCCAACTCCTATGCATTCACCGAAACTAACAGTATGGTGCGGCTTTACTGCTTCTTTCATCATCGGCCCGTACTTTTTTGAAGAAATCCGTCCCCGTGGACCGGTGACTTGTTCCGTCAATTCTGCCAGGTATGCCGATATGCTTGAGAATTTTGTGATACCACGATTGCAGGAAAAGGGTTGTCTGGATTCTACCATTTTTATGCAGGATGGTGCGCCACCGCACAGCGGACGTCAGGTGCAGCAGATCTTGCGAGAACGTTTTTCAGACAACAGAATAATTAGTCGTGCATTTCCCATGGTATGGCCACCCAGGTCGCCTGATCTCAACCCTTGTGATTTTTGGTTATGGGGATATTGAAAAGCCTTGTGTATCAAGCACATGTTCCTGACCTCTCAACCTTAAAGGATCAAATAACGTTACATATCAGACTAATTAATGCAGATATGCTGCGAGCTGCCGTAGAAAATGTCGCGTACCGCATGCAGCTTTTGGAACAGCACACTAGAGGTCATATTGAAACACATTTGTAATTAAAAGTAAAGCATTGCTTATTGTTATTACTAAAGTTGGTTTGTAGGGTATTTGTTCATTTGACAATTAGGTATTCATTGTTTTCTTGAAATAAGCGCCCCCTATGGTGACTTTTGGTACTTTTTTTTTTTTTTTTGCAGAAATCGAAACTGCATGTTCCACTAAGTTTATACACCAAAATGTACTGCATTTGGCCTAATAGAATTCCCGCTAGCGAGCTCTGAACACCTCACGTTATTTCTTGCCCACCCGGTACAATAAATTATAGTACGTAGTTTCGTTAAAAGCTTGATTCATTAAAAGCGAATCTAAAATTTTCAATAACAATAGGCCGAAAGACAAATTTAATTATGTTCTAATGTCGAAAAATACTTAAGTTTCTTGAAACCGAAACGATTGATTCTTTGTGATATAATAACGGAAAATTTGGCTATCATAACAGTAATTTGAATAATGCTTCAAAATAAAAAGCTACGAGATTAAACATCATGAAAATGTATGAATTTCCGTTAAAGTTAGTGTTATAAACTCTTAGAAATAATATTCCTTTGGTCTTGATTTTTTCAATTATAAAACTATTCTCATTAAAAACAAGAATGATTTTACCGCCAAATCGGATAAAGGGAGCACATTTTCGTGTTTTAGCATCATACATGGATATATATATATATATATAATTAACCAATATTTTAAAACACTTTAGAGAAAATATATAAACATGAAAACTAAATTGTAAATTATTATTTAAGTAAACAAACGTGTAGAGAGAATTTAAACGAATAAACTTGAAGAACTGAAAGGTTCTATAGGTTATTTTTTATATTATTTGAACATATAAAAGTTCTATAATTTGTAGGCATTCCCACATAATGTTAAACTACCTGAGTCTCAATTGCTGTAGCATCATCTACTATTGAAGCAAGCGATTAACTACTACTAATTAGCAATATGTCTCACAGTTTTAGATACTATTAAGCCTAACAGCAATATGCTCTTATTATAAATAAGCTATGGATAACAATAGGTCTAATAACTCGTAAGGAGTTGGTTGATATATTACACGCCATATATTAGCACTGATATTATCCAAAGGTAACATATAGCACGATTAAAACATATACTATTAAACAATTCCGACTACCATTAATTACTCGTTATATTCACTCATGACACGTTGTTAGGAGTTGTTTGATATATTACTTGCCAAATCTTAGCATTGAAAAGTTCCAGCGTTACCATATAGTAACATCTGGTACCATTAGGGCACGTGCTACTAAACCAATTCCCACTACCATTATTTACGCGTTATATTCACTCATGACAAGTTGTTACGAGTTGTTTGATATATTACATGCCATATCTTAGCATTAAAAGTTCAAGAGATACCACATGGTACCATTAGGGCATGTACTACTAAACCAATTCTCATTATCATTATTTACGCGTTATATTCATTCATGAGAAATCCTTACACGTGTACATGCAACTAGACCAATATCTGCTATCACTAGTTACGCTTATATAATCGTTCATGAGACGTCATGACGATTTGTTTGATATATTACATGCCATATCTGGTTATAGGAAATTTTTAAGGGGTATCATAATGATACCATTAGAGCACGTACCTATTCCGACTATCTCACGTTCTTACTTGTTCGTGCTTTGTCTCATATTAATGGAATGGTGAAAACAGAGTGTGAAAAAGTTAATTCGTTTTCAAGTTATCGTAATAATAAAATTCTTCTGATTTAGAGACTGTTCTGCCCTATCAATAATCGTCAATCACGTGCATACTGCACGCGCAGAGCCGAACCGATGTGTTAAGTACGCGTTTTCCCCATTGCAAGGATAATTCGTGTCTTCCAGCAATTCAATACATGCATCATTATTCAATCTTATTGCAACGCAATGCATTGTTGGAATTGTGTCTACAAAAGGACGGAACACATAAGCACTTTTCTACGAAAATGTGCTAAAAATAGATTAACGAGAATACATTTCAATAGAATTCCAGACTATAATTTATTAATCATGTGAAAGGTAAGTCTTTAATGAATTTAGATCTGCATAGCAGGGATATAAAATCACGACTTCGAAAGCACATTAATTGTATATGCCATCGAAAATACTGCAAAGTAGATATTAAAAAAAAACTGATTACTTAACTAATTCTATTAAACTAAACGCAATTAAAACTGCGATTTCCTTCAAGTACACGTGGTATATTTCTTTAATTTTTCCTTCTGCGACATTAAACTGATATCTGTTTGGTTTCTCCTTTCGTCTACTTAGTAGATGAGAATAAATAACTTTTGTCGGCACCTCTAAGTTTTCTAGGGTTTCAAAAATGCTCTATAGTTGATTGGAATAGGAGGAGATATAAATACGATTACATTATTACAGAAATTAATTTTTTGTTCAATCAACAAATAAATGAAATGTGATGTGTAGGAAATTCACGATAACAGTTTAGAAAATTAATAAAATAATATTTCTATGCACGAACGAAAAAAAAAAAAGGAAAAGAATATTTTCTCCACATGCCATCACAACTCTTAATGCTGTACTCAGACTAAAGATTATTTTCCATGTAAATGTTTTTTTGTCTGCTTATCTACGCTGCCAGTTGCTTATTGTCAAAGCTAGTCGAGGAAAGCCGACAAACTATTTCCAAGATTGAAAGGTTGAATGATATTATTAAATAAATATTATTGAATAAAGCTTCCCTCTCTTCTTTGATCCGCGTCTTGGATGTAGATAAACAAGGAAATTAACAGATAAAAGTTGTGCTGCTTCACTCGAAGGTTTTTTCTGTAAAGCATGTGGATATTTCTCAAATTTCTTCAAATCACGGCGGCCGTTCAGGAACGTTTCGCTATGTTTGCTGACGTATAAAAATATAAAATTACATGCGTCATAGGGGAATATATTTTTTATGAAATAGACCCAGTCAAATTCAGTGCATTTTGGAAAGAGTATTCCTTTTTCGTTCATAAGCACTAGAGACGAGGTTTCCTTTAGCACACTTTTAGGTACACCATTGAATTATCAGTCTGTATACTTTTTCATGTTTTTAAAGAGGAACTAATACGACTGTGTTCAATTATCTTGCTCTTGTAAGCTTTTTTCTCAAACATATGCTGTGTTGCTAAACTGTAACGGATTGCCCCCTATCATATTTATGTCATTTCCCGATTTTCTTTAATATAGGGTAATCCAAAAGTCAAGAAAAACTTTAAAACTCCAGAATTTGCACACGAATTTAGATAAAAAGATTCTGCTTGCACAGAAACGATTGAAATGAGGTCGGATTTTTTTCCCAAGAATTGTTCGGAATTTGAACAATAGATAGCATTGTTAAGTTACAGACATCAGTTTATGCAAATTTTCAGACGGTAAGATGCCGGATTAACAAATGTTCAATGTGCCGTCCGTCATTTAGCATCACAGCCGTCAGACGAGACCCCACACAATTAACTGCATTAAGTAACGTTTTTATCGATATGGCAGACACATGTGGCCGGATGGAATCTTTCAATGTTGCCATGTCGTGCTACAGCTTTGACTTCAGGTATCCCCCATAGTCCAAAGTCCAAGGCGTCAGATAGGGCATTCTGGGTGGCCATGCATGAGGAAAGTATTGACTAAGGACAAGATTCTCCCAAAATGATGAGCGGAGCAGTCGTTGCACAAGCGCAGCAATATGCGGTGTTGCTTCATCTTGGATAAAGGTGACTGTATGCATTGTTTGTCGCGCTTGCAATTCTGGAATGATGCTAGTCCGCAGCAGTGCTGGATAGAGCATACCAGTGACGGTATCTTATCTTATCTGGTACAGAGGGTAGATTATCGCAAGCGATAATCTGCGGCACCTACTCCTACGAGGGAGTTTTGCGCCATCCCATAATAACGACTGCTACGAGATGACAGTAGCAGTCGGGACCGACGGCTTAACGTGCCCTCCGAAGCACGGGGGGTTTCATGATGGAAGAGCTGCTGGGGATAAACGAACCGGAGGCTGTCACCAACTGCTGGAACACCAGCTATGGTCAATCGGCAAATGGGTCAGACCAAAGTCCCCCAACAGCTGCGCCCCAAATAGCTGTCCCGCCAGCGGTGGCCCTCAAGCCCAGGCCGTCACCCAACCAGCAGCTGGCCGCGCCTGAAGTTGCTGAACTCCATCGACTGGCAAGCCAACCGACGAGACAACCAGGCCACGGCCACCCCCGGTGACGGTAACTGTTTTTAGAACAATTCCTGTGACTTCCTGGAAGAAAAATGGGCCGATTATGAAATCAGCAGTGAAGCCACACCAGACTGTAACTTTTAGCTGACGTAGGGATTATTCAACAAATGGATGATGGATTTTCCCGTACTCTGGCAATTATGTGTTAATATTGCAAGAAAATGTGAAATGCGCTTCACCAGTCCAAAGCACAGTGAAAAGCCAGTCGTTGCTGCTGCTCCATTTTATTGAATGCCCAATTAGCTAAATCTTGGCGAGTGATGAAGTCTGGGGTCCCATTGACCGCCATATACTGCTGTAGGGAATGCAATCCGTCGGGACACTTTTCGCGTACTGCATTCCCCGTGTGTAGAAATCTGCGACAGTGGTTGCGCTGTTTGTTCGACTCTTTGGGCGACAGCAATAGCTGGCTAATTCTTGGACGTGCAGCCAAAGAACCCGTGGCTTCAAATCGTCGTATCATTTTTGTAACTGCAACACACGCTATAGTGCCGGTCCGGTGGCCAATAGGGCTGGAGCGTAGGCTTTCCAGTTTCGTATCCGTCGGGTCGCGGGTTCGAATAGCCGTGGGTATGGATGTTTGTGTTTGTCCCTGGAATGCGTAAAAGAAAATAATCATGTTGAATTCTCGGATTGTGTACAGACATTATGAAAGGGCGGAAAATGACCTAGCTGTCGACGCGCTCATAAAACCTAACGAAACAAACAAGCAACCACGTCATAGGACCTCTACCATCTCGCATTCCATGTTTGCGACGATATACTCGAAATGCCGCATTGGCGCTTTCCTTAGTCCGAAAATAAAGTTTAACTAAGAGCACGTTCTCGCTTAATGCCAACATTTCTATGCCTACAATTTCGTTACGGTGATGAATGCAACCTGACAGCGCCATCTGTTGGTCAAAAATCGAACAATTCTAGCATTTTTTCCCTGCAAAAAAAAATCCCTATTTCGATTCAGTCGTTTCTATGCAAACAATCTTTTTATCTGCATTCGCGTGTGAATTATTGAGTTTTAAAGTTTTACCTGACTTTTGGATCACCCTGTATTTAGCACAATTTTTTTCTATTTTTAAAAAAATTCGTAAAAACTTGTCCACGCAAAATCACTTCGGCATTTTATTGGGAAGCTCTATAGAGGAGAAATATGATAGAGCGCATACAGCCTTCTGTGCAGGTTACAAACATCTCCAAATCACGTGACTCGAAACCCAGGCTATGTTAGCATCCAAAATTGCTCAATATGGCCTAGAGTCCACATCATCAGAAAACGGAATCCGAAAATAAAAACGGAATTTTTCCGGTAAGATTGATCCTCTCCATCCTGACAGTTGTTTCGTAAATTTTCCGACTAAATTTCCACCTAAATTTTCGGTTAATTTTAGAAAAGGAAATTATTTGAAATAAAATGTATTAACAAGACTCATTCTTTTTTGTGCAACTATGAAGATATTAAGATATTTCTTCCTTATTTGGAAGTTTTTAATGGAAGTTTCACTTTAACGAAATTTCAGTTGAATGAATTTTGTTCTCAGTCTCTAGGAATTCGTTAAACTGAGGTTCGACTGTATACACTACTACGAGTATTAAAAATTAATTCAAGAAGAAAACGTAGATAATTAAAAATATTTTCCAAACTCAAACCTGCTTCATCAGATGCCTTCGTCACTACCAGTCATGACGATATTTTAAAAGTTGAGTCAATAGTTTGGATTTTTATAGCATGCGTACATTAGTGAAAAAAACTTTATGAAATTTCTCCACTGATAATTTTGAGAGTTGTGTCAAATGGCTTTGCATGGGAACTTAATTGGACAAAAGCTATTCGTAGAATTTTTTTATTAAAACCGGTGAGTCAAAGTTCGTGGAGTCTCCTTGTAGGTCGGCAACGAGTTGACGCCACCGCTTAATTCACATATTCGGTAGATGCATGGATAAGTTTTATATTATTTCTTAAATTTTATAAATTATAAAAAGTAAGTTTTAAAAACTGTATGTTAATACAACTAGCGATAAAATTAACAGAAGAGATTGCATTGGTACAGGATTTAATAAAATGGACTAATTCAATTTCACAACTAAATTTTGCTCATTTATTGGACTTTAAATAACTTTTTAACTATTTAATTTATGCAATTGTACAGATATATTCATTTTATTCCCTTTAATATTACGATAGTAAATAAGCCTTATTAATAATTTTTTAGCCATACAGAATAGTTTTTATAACATTCTTCGCTTGGTTGGATGTAAATTTTAAAAAGCAATGTTGAGAATGAAAAGAATTGCAACATTCTTGGAGAAGTTTATTTTACTAGTAGAAATATGACCGAGCGCTTTCGCGAAAAAATCTAATGCATCATTGTTTTTGGAAGCAATACAACATAATAATTCTCAATTAAAAAAAAAAAAAAAAACAAGCAAAGGTTTTACCATAGATCACAGGGAAAATACATTTGAGAAAAATGTGTTTTGTGTTGTAACTTTAATGGGAAAGAGGAGGAGAGATGTTGCAACCATTTTCTAAATTTTAGGGGAGGGGTTTTTGCTTTTATTGCCATTCTCCGACGCATCCATCTCGTCGCCCCTCGACAGCGTTATTTGATTAGAACACGTGACGTCGGCCGGTTGACAACTGCAATGTTCAACCGAGTTTCTCATCATCCAAAGTGGCATTCTTTATTTTGTTTTTGACTAGTAGAAATTTTTTTATTCGTTTAAAAGAACAGATGAAATGCTAAATATTTAATACACGGAAGAAAAATAACATTTGGATATGGAAAATTGAAAGTTTAAAGGATCTAGATGTTTGTTAAAATCCCAAGAATATTTGAAAATCAAATTTAGCCTTTCAATCGCATCGCTTGCTCCTTTCCTTTGTTTATTTTTCTTCAATTTTGTTGTGATTTGTAACGGCCCCACCTACTGTATAAAGTGAGTTTCACGAAAATACATGAAGTAAAATTTTATAAATTAATTTAAAAACAGGAAAATATAAATGAACGCTTTTTTATTAAATTACCATTTGATAATACAATTGAAGTTTCTTTAAATTTCTTCGTTCAGAATTTTTTTTCCTTGAAAATATAATAGAACTGTGTCCTCTCGCTTTCTCATCATGTATTTTCAGAAGGTGAGAACGTGTTATCAGGTTATTAATATTTTGTTGAAGTTAAGGGTCATTATATTGTCTTCGGGTAGAAATGAAACTATTGTATACAATACATGACGGTATAGCGTGGAGTGTTCACAAAGGGGTATTAAATTCCCAGATAATGACACCAGGTAGACCCCAAGTTCCCAATTAAGTTTCCTTAATAGTATTATTGATTGTGAAACAAATAGTTCTCTACAAGTCCTGCAAGTACGATTTATAATTTTATTTCAGTAAGAAAATTGGTGTAAACGTATCTCTCAATATAATAAAGTACTAAATTATTAATAGTGTCATATAAAAGAATTCTAAATACCCTTTCGGCGGCAATTGTCCACCTTTTATACATTAAATTATGTTTGCGTCAACAATTATAATTATTATTGTTAAGTAATTATTTAAGCTTATTTTTTAGCGACATTGCTAACGCTTATAATACTTATAAATTTAAATTTACACAATTATGTCAAAACTCTGTTAGAAAAGTTATAAACTTGATTTTTTTGCTATAAACCCTTGCAAATTTTATAATAGATAATCTTCACAAAAATGAAACATTACGAAAAAGTGTTTGAAACACAGAATTTTTACACCATCCACAGGTAAGGTTAGAAACTTCGTTGCAGTTGTTATGAACACACTCTTGTACGTCATCTCTAAAACAAAAGTCTATACAAATTTTAAACAGTGATGGTCTTTCATCAGTATAACCACATTTGAGTCATGGATAATTGAACATTTTTGAAATCGAGAACTTGAAAAATGATTATGGATCAGTGATTGCAATAATGATATTATTTCGTTTATGCAAACTGAAATCAATTTTCCAGGCAAGCACTCTATCTGAAAATAACCTTAAAAACTTTTCCACATTTTGGAACAATAAACATCAATTGGTTTAATTAGCGGCATGGTGTGATTTGGAATAATGTTTATTGTTAAAGATTTGTTGTTGGGTTTTACATCATTAACTGATTTCCTATCATTATAGCCTGTCCATGAGTCTACAAGTAAAATACTGTTTTCACTGACGGAAAATAAATTGCTTCAAACCATGCTTTATGGTGATCTTTTGGCAAGTTCTCCGATTTTGAAGCAATCAAGTAGATGTTGGGAGCCTGAAAGTTTTTCGACGACGGGAGGTCCAAAGTCACCTTTAGCTTCTTGCAGAACCAAAAGCTTTCCATCAAGGGATATTAATGGCTGGATAGTATATGAATGCGTTGTTGATGATTCAATTGCATTTTATCATGAATTGTTTTAGTTTCTCGTATATCTAGTGTTCGACCTGAATATATTTCTAATTGAAACCCAGATTGAACGGTGTTGAATATTTGAGAAACATCGAAATTAAAGAACTGTTTTCACAAACAAGTTTGCACTATTTACTACTTGATCATTTTCAAAATGATCTCTTAAATCTGTAGTTACAAATTTTGTTTTTTTTTTCTTGAAACAATGTTATTGCTTTTTTTTATGCAACCAGCTTTATATGTGTTTAAGTCTAATTTACGAGGAAAATCTAATTCCCACTTCAGACCTCTGTCATGAATAATGCAGTTTAGATTTTTAGCATTGCCAAACTCGTTTAAAATTTGTTGTCGAAGCTGTTTGAATTTCTCAATTTTTGAAGTGTGTATTACTGGATTCTCCATTTATACAGGTGAGTGACGGATCTTACTCGTTTAAATCTATGTTGAACACAACGTAGGCTCAAATGCGTAGTGGTTTCATATATGAACTGAAAATTGATTCTAACAGTTTGGGTTTCTTCAAATATAATTCGCTATTCGTTTCTGGTGATGATGATGATGATATAAATAATGATGCTTCAGAACCTTCATTCTCTTCATTAGATTCAGCTGGCTCGTGATCATTATCTTCAAATTGTAAATCTTCCAATTCTTCCAAATTGTAGTTTCGAGCTCGTAGACAGTTTTGAATTATTTCTTGCAAATAATTTTTGGTTGTTTAATTACCATAACAAAAAAAATTAATGAAAAGTATGATTTAAAATGATAAATGATTTAAAGTTTTTAAAAACGGTATTATGCTACAGCATATGATATTAAATATGAAAAAATTTACCAAGTAAATATAATAAAAATAAATTGTTTACTATTCACCTGTTAGATGATTTTTTAATTCAATATCATGAATTGTTACAGGAGTTGCAACATATCCCTGAGCAACGAATTTGTCGTTTAATAATTGTACCGCGTTCGATGGATTTATTGATACCATTATGTTTCACGTTCAAAATAAATTACAGATCCAACATATCTGATTTTTTAATGCTGAATGAAAAACCACTCGTATTTTTAAATTATTTTGCTTCTTGTTTCCCTTCGCACTAACATGGAGGTGTCAAAGTATTAGAGGTTGACTTGAAAATGTCAAAAGTTTATGATTTTCTATCTAGAAAAATACAGAAAAGGGGCCGCTAGAAATTAAACTGTGGGCTGATATTGGTGTTATCTTCGTGAGTGTTCCTTGTCAGTTTAATTCTAATTATTGAGGACCGATGAAGGACTAATACAGGGTGATTATAATTAAAATTCAACTTTCAAAAAGCTGTAAAAAAAAAAAAAAGAACTACTAGTCAGAATGAGCTGAAATTTGACCTGAGTATACGGGAAGAAGAGGGAAATCGTATGGCTTAAGAAAAAAAAAAGTTCGAAATTTTACCAATAGAAGGCGCTTTACTCAACGCTGGTTCAAAGACACTATTTCAAAATTCACTGCATAATTATGCGCACATATCATGCGCAATGCTGGAATTGTGGTGAATTAAGTCCTGTACAGCTAGTCAAATTTGGCAAAAAAAGTCAAATTTACTTATTGTAAAATTTACCTAAACAACCAGCATATATTCAACCAATCTGAACGAACCCATGCAAAAATCACATTAAAAATCTATGCAAGTGACATCTATGTTAATGATGTCTTGGGATGGTGGAGCCAGGAGCCTCCATGTTTGCTTATGATTTAAAACTTTTCCAGCAAATTTTCACTTAGTCTGATTGTGATATTTTACAGGTCAAGATTGATACTTTTTCTAAGTGATGTGTAGATAATGGACTTATTATTAACAATGTTAAGACTAAGGTCTTAGACCTCTTTCATTTTCTTATACTATCAGTCAGACTTTAATTGAAAGGGTTGGAGATATTCGAGATTTGGGGGTTTTCCTTGACCGTAAGTTGATTCTTGGCGACCATTTTGATAGATTGTGCAAAAACCCACTCTTTAAATTGAGTGCGATTCGTAGCTTGAGCTCACACTTCAAGTGTAGCGAGATTTTAGTTAAACTTTTTATTACTGTAATTTTACCTGTCATTCGGTGTGAGATAGTAATCTGGGGGTTTGCATCAAATTATGTCACTAATAGACTTCATAGAGTGCATAGTCTATTCGCAAGACTTTATTTTTTACTGCTTTATTAGAATTGGTATTTATTCCTTTTTTCAGATTATGCAAGATTGACATCTTTGATGCGGAGATTTGTGAGTGTATTGACATCTTTCATGCGTAGATTTTAAAATTTGTTGCTAATATTTTTAATGGAAAGATTGGCAGTCCTTACTGTTTGGCTTACTTATGCTTTAATTGCAATATGCGGATTAGAAACCGATAATTGTTTTATATTCCTTGCTTTAAATTTATTATTTCAAATTTTATCTTGTTTTAATCAATTGTATAAAGCTGAAAGTAATTTTGATTGTTTTTAATATTATTATTCAATTTTGGTCTTTTGTTATAATTTTATCCTTTTCGTTATGTGTTTCTGTTTTGTGATTTGTCCTATTGTCATTGTTCTCGGTGCCTTGCTAGGATTCCTGTGTGGTACTGAGCTACCTTTGTCCTATTCTTTGGTAGCGATAAATAAATCAAATCAAATCAAATCAAATCAAATCAAATCAAACATGAAATTCTGTTATTCAAATTTTCCGCACTGCTAGTAACTGACTATTTTTCATTTTAACCGGATATTTCGTAGATACACAAAACAAAATTGCCCAGACAGAATTGCTGTTTCCATTCTTCCGTATATTTATAAAAGAGATGCACAGACAAAAACAGTAATATATAGATCTTGCATACGAAATAAATCGCCCGAGGGGAGCCAGCAGAGTACACAATGTTCCTATCGTCCTTTCTGCCACAGGCGTTATTCCATATTCATAACACAAAAGCCTGACGACATTGAATATAAACCCACGTATATACAAAACTATATGTCAGAAAGCCACAATCTTAAAACTTCGTCTCATATTAAAAAAAATTCCTACACTCAGACATTAATACTTCGATTGACACGCAACTTTTCCCTCTCTTCATTTGAGCCTCTTAGAATTTGGTCTTGAGTCCGTGTAATACTAAAAATTAGTAAGAAATAACAAATTATTTTGAACTCATATTTTTATATATTATTATAATACAAAAAATAAAGATAAATATTGGAATCTACACTTATAAGAGTTTGTAATGCGAAAAAATTACTTTTAAAATAAGGTAAAAGAAATGTAAAAGTGACAGCGAGGTGAAAATGGTTTTTGAACAGAAGGGAATTCGTCATCCACGACATTGAAATGAATGTCGTGAAAAGCTATGGATAGATAGACACACAGATAGAAAGAGAGAGAGAGAGAGAGAGAGAGAGAGAGAGAGAGAGAGAAGAGCAAAATAAAGGAGTGAAGCAAGAAAAAAAGGAGAAGGAGGCGGAGGAAGAAGAAGAGGGAAATGAAGAGAAGAAAAAAGAAGGGGAAAAAAAGCTGAAGCGCTGCCAGTTTCCAAACAAGTGCCGCCTACCATTTTGTGATTGCAACGGAAAAACTCTTGGCGATAAATCTTAGCCTTCCCGTGCATTATTAAATAAATTGTAAAGTAAATTGTGAAAATATACCAGCTGGTGAAGTATCAGGAATTCGCCGTCACTTGCAACCTTCACAGAATGCGATCATTTGTTATCATTTGTAGTGAAAGATTTGATGAATACCTATCATTACTTATATTCGCCGAGTTTTTTTTTGCTTCAAGCGCCTGACTAAGGGGCTGTTTACACTTATGGTGGGAAGAAAAGTGAAACTAGGGAGAGATTATTAATCTAAATGAGTAAAAACACCCATAGATTAGTGGGTTGGGTGTAGTCGACAGTTCTGTTTCTTCCGCCATGAAATGAAGATTTTTTTAATCAGTTTTTTTCCTTTGGGTTGACAGAAAAAAAGAGAAACAATACTCAAGAAATGCACTTCTGGGTTAATGCACTAGCAAAATATCGTACTTAATATTCAGTGTTTACATAATTTAGGCAAGTAAATCGATTCCAATCAATAAAATTTCTGTAGGTTGTTTGTTTTAAACATGACAAGTGATGTTATTTATAATCTCGAATAATATTCGTAATAAAGTATAACTTATCCAAAAAATGTATAATCCTTCAACTTGAAAATTGTTATAAATAACGAGGGTTGGTCTAAAAATAATACGCTACATTTTTTTTCTTGAAGCCTGTTTATTCAAAATGGATCAAAATTGATGAAAATATAAATAAATATTTAATGTATATGGACCATATTTTTCCGCATACCGTAATCAATTGTACAGCCCTACCGTAGTGCGAAACAACCTTCCTTTGCCTTCCTGTAGCAGCTCTTATCTTGTTCAAATAGTCATGCCTCACTACATCAGTCACGTCTTCAGACCATCTTGAAGAACGGCGTATCACCACAATGTATGCCCTCGCGCAAATATAAAATCTCAAGAAGCACACGTAAAATTGGTTGCATTGTGCTCCTCGATCTCCTCTATAGGAGAAATTGAGAGATCCGACTTCCTATAGTTTTTATCATTTTGTTTTCTTAATGGCATAGCCATTAACATATGACAAGGTGTGAGGATTTGATAATTTCCATTTTAGATGAATTCAAAATTTAAAATCGTTTACGTGTACGTACATTTAGTTCAAAACACTGGATATTATTCTTACGACGACTTCTTATGTAGATGACATTAAACTTTGGAGACTACTCTAGATGAATTACTCACAGATTGACATCCGATGGCTTCCTTTCCAAATTGTGTCAAACTCTCCTGTCGGATAAAATAAAAGGAAGTTTATAGTCACGTACATAAGAAGTCGTCGTAAGAATAATATCCAGTATTTTGAAAATACTTTTATTGAACTAAACGTATTGCATCATGGTTCATCAGGCTTGCATCATGATAAATTTCACTATTTTGGTCGGGGAGAAAATTTTGAGGCATCGCTTTCTGAGCAACTCTCGTGAACTCCACAAAACCCGTTTATTATTGCACAAACTGCTTAATTAATTTTTAATCAAATAGGAACATTTACATACACAAATACACGTTCTTCTACTACTCCATAAAGGCAGACAAAACCGATAAGCGCTTAACTATTGCTTTTACATTCAATCTGACTTAAATGTTTTCTTGAGCTGAGTCTTCGTAGTAAAATTAATTACCTTGATTGTTAAAAGCAAAATGGAACTCTATTTTTTCAAAGGTAGAATAATCCTATTGTTAGCTATGTGAAGCCCCCAAGTATCTTCTCTCACCAACAGATGGCGATCAAACGTATCAGCGTATATACGGAACCGCTATTTCGATGAAGTTTTTTTGGTGAAATTTACAGGAAACTTCAAGTAGAGTTCCGGGAAGAAATACTAAGCAATTGAACGGTATAAAAACGGTTCAGAGAAAGTCGTGAAGTGATGGAAAATGTTTTCTGCAATAAGTAGGGTGTTATTCATGTGGATTTCTGTTCCGTGGTAGGACAATCAACGGTGACTACTACCGCCAAGTTCAGAAAGACATGCTTAATATTTTAACCTAGATATGCCTGATATGCTTTATTTTTATTTTAAACTTATTTATTTTTCACAGTTAATTAAATATAACAATTTAAAACATGTTAGGTAATTTTTATACTTTTATAAGGTTTACTTTCCAAGAAAAGGGGTGTCCTATATGTAGGACGTCAGGAAAATAAGTACTATTTTTTTTTATATTAACCAAAGAAGACGATGGATTTTGGTTGTAGTTTTGGTTGTAGTTTTGGTTGTAGTTTTGATCTACAAAATATCTTGTATGGAAATGAATATAACTTAAAACTAACCAATTTTATGTTACTTTATGTGATAACTTTCAAAACATCTTATAAGATGTATACATGGATTCCTACATCGCAGTTTTTTACATCGGGCACACCCGACACCTTGTTTGCTTCTCTTGAGGAATCACCAGGTTGTGAAGGTGATCAAACCAAATATCAATATTTTCATTTTTAGGGTGTCTTCCTGTTGTGTTTTTTTGTTTGTCAAAAAATCCATTACAATTCTCTTACGAAATTCTACGTAGGGTAGTCTAATTTCCCCATTCAACAAATGTGCAGTTGCCATGCATTTTGTTCCGCTACATCTATACTGTGTGCTATTAGTAAAAAAATACCACTTTTTACCACGGATTGCGATCCAGTAAAGACTGATGTTTTGATCACACCTGTCAAGATTTCCCATTTATTTATTGTACTGGTGAACAATATGTGGCTGTTCAATTGTTATGAACTGTTCTTCTTTCTGTGAGTACTTGTTCACATTGTGGATTGGTTCAATTGGACACGAATTTGAAGCTGAAGTCACCACGCTGTTGTATGCCATCATCATACAATTATGTTTTTTACTTCAGATAATTGGAAATCATAGTGTCCTCTATTTAACTTTTGAATGTTTTTTGAATCAAATAAAAGACATTTGCATATTCTATTATCTCTGATTGTTCCTGTTCCTTTCTGGCCCCTTTGTCCTAATTCTTCCAGAAGAGCCAAAGACGTGAAAAAATTGTCAAAATAAAGGTGATAAGGTAGTTGAGCTTGAGGCATCAAAACATTGTTGTATTCTAGCACAACGGCAGCACCCAAACCGAATTCCAATTATTCTTCTTTTCGAGAATTTCGATCATTTCATTAAAGGTAAATACCCTATCCAGAATTTAAAAAATCATATATTTATATGCAATATAAAAAAACGCAACATTATTATTTTATGAAACTATAGTAATGTTTTTTCGATGAACGATCAAGGCATTTCTAAAGTAAAGAAATTTGAATGCTTATATGCCTAACGTCCTATATAGGACAGTATTATTCAAATCGCTATACACTCAATTAAACTTATAGCACAAAGCAAAAATGACCTTTGTATATATTGAAGAACATTCTATATTCAAAATAACCTATTTATATAATTTTTGAGTAGGTATTTTTTTCGGAATTTTATATTGTTTGAGATGCGGAGCACATGCTGAATAATCGAAACTTTTAGAAAAATTTATAAAATATTTTCACTTTCAGATTAGGCTTGAAAAATATCTCAGAATGAACTTTATACATTCAAGAAACTGGAAACCTACTGACATCTATTGAGATTAATTAGAAGTTAGGATAAAAAATCAAATTAGAAGCGTCCTACATGTAGGACATCAGGCATATCTCTGTTAAGAAAGAAGCGCTGTGTTTCACCATGAAGGATGTTTTTTTTTCAACAGGAAAACGCCCTGCAATACATAGCATACTGTACCTTGTGTACACGATGAGTATTGGGTTGGGAGCAACTATCACATCCGCAGTTATTCTGGCTTTGCTCCATGCGGTTTTTAGTTTGGGCCCTTGGAAGAGTTCGGCTGTGATAAAATCGTTAAAGAATGGTGTACGAAACCGGTTGTGATGCAAAACAAAAAATTTTATGCTGAAGAACGTTGAGAGAAATGCATAATATGTAGCAGAGGATTACATCGAAAAATTGAAATGTTTGGTAACATATATCTATGCATGTACTATTTTTTTACACCCAAAAGTTCTGTTTAGCCTTGAACAACTCTCGTACATTTGATTATAAACTCGAATTCTTATGGAGACTAAACATATGCTAGTGTTAGTAAAATATAAATGCATAATCTCGGTTCATTTGGAATATCCTTTTATCACCCTAATTTTAATTTGGAGATTTAATTGAGGAAGAAGATGAAGTCTAATTAAGAATATTCAGCACCTCTGGAGATTCTTTGAGAACTGCACCTCCACTTCCATCAAAAATGTTGACTTATTCTCTTGCTGATACAACGCTAAAAAGATTAAGCAATAAATTCAAAGGATTAAAGCCGCACTAAACTCAAATGACTGTTTGCCCGGAGTTCGCGTTAACCTTTATAATTAAAGGTGGACTTTACTAAGGCTTTTCGGAAAGATGGTTCGAAGATTTTTGAATGCTTAATAAAGCCTGAAACCTTTGATAAGCTACGTTAAATAGGCCTAATCCTCTGTTTTGGAATTTTACTACCACATTCAGTTTTGCACAATAGCTCAAAGAAAAGACAGGCAAGCCTCTCAAAATACAATTCACAATTTAATGAAATGTATATGTTCAGATGGAATGTCATAAATAATAGTCATTTATAAATGTCATTCAAATATGAACGTTAGTTTTTAGTTTTGAAATTACCATAATGCAGTATACAATGGAGAATAATTAATATAGAGGTCCTTTCATAGAGAGTGGAGAAGTTCAATGCACGCTACAATTCGAACAGACAATTGAAGGAGTGGGAATTTGCAAATGATGAGGATACCACTTTACAAAAATTGGCCTAATAAATCATCGAAACTCACAAAGTGGCACTTTTCCTTTCCCTCAAGATATAGGTTGTCTATGGTGATGCAGCTGTTGCCAATTTAACGAATGCTGGATGCTAATCGAGGTAAAGAACGCTATTTCTAGAAAGAGAGAGGGAAAAAAATCCTATAGACAGATTAATCGAGTTTGTAAACAGAATATTCACAGGCAGATTGTGACGGCATACCAAGAGATGCACATTACATATGTCTTGGAGCCGGCTCGGTGGCCATGTTAAGCCCAGGTCTTTCCGCTCTCGACACCAGCGAGTCGCGTGGTGGAATCCAGCCGAAGACATGGATGTTTGTGTTTGTCCCGTTCATAATCGTTCTTTCATCATCATTGGGAATAGTACTATAGACCTGAGGTCGCAGTGCTTGGTTCTTTGACAACCACCCCTTTAAAATTCATTACTCATATATCTTGGAACTTCTTCGACTTTTACCGACCTTTTGCATCCCTAGTTGAAAGATACTTGCATACTGACTTTAAAAAGATAAAAGATAAAGAATTACAGATATAATAATGAAGTTACGGTTTGAAGATGATTACGTTGTTGTTCATACTACAAATGGACTTTTCAAATTTTATATTACGTTAGATAAATAAAAGCTAATCCTTTTGATATCCTTCAATCGGCAGACATATTTTTAGCTAAATTCATGAATACAAACTGCACGAATCCATTAATTAACACAAGAAATTTTTAAAAGGAGAACACGTATGAAAGCGGTTTACTTCTAAAAGGATATCAATTTTCTTGAAACTTGTTTCTAAAATTTTCCAAATCAATCACAATTTCACAATTGACTTCGTTGAAAATTCCTCTCCATGGTGATGAAGTGAATTAGGAAAGTTTTAATTTCTTGCAAAACTTTATAGTTTTATTAAATTAAAATAATGCCGCATTTTGTCGCTGAGCAATAACTGGTGTATGAAAACTTTTGATATTTTAATGAAAAACAATGAGCTATGCTCGCTAATGAACAACTCTTGAAATGAATGAATATCGAAAACTCGTAATGAGAGCCTAAGATGTATATGTTTCTTAAATTTCAAAAACAGAATGTTTTTCAAATAATAAAACACACACACATATACACAAATATAAAGGACGCCTGTAAAAGAAGTGTAAAACTTCATTTTAATAACAATAAAACTTAGAACACTAGTAGCAAAAACAAAAAACCGTCTTCATTAAAGAAAACGTGTTCAGTATTATCTTTCTTTATGAAGTGGATGCTTTGCAATACAGTGACGCAGAGATGGTAAATCCAAATTCAAAAACAAAAAGGTGAAGACGGTGAAACATTATGGATTTACCGTCTCTGCATCATTGTATTCATCATCCATATAATTCAAAAAATGTCGTTGTCATAGCAAGAGTAAACAGTTGCAGAGACACTTCTGAATGGAGTATAAGATGGAACCGTCGACACGAAGGAGTATCGATCCATGGATAAAAAAATTCAAAGCTACAAGAAAGGGTCTTGAAAGAGAAGAATAGATCTTCCATTTCGAATGAACTGAACGGTCCGGCTCTGTGGCCGAGAGCGCTAAGACGCAGGTATTGTCGCTCTCAAATACTAGCAAGTTGCGGTTCGAACCGTGACCACCAAGAGAGAAGGCCTCTGCGATGAAACGTAAAACATTGTTACATCATCATAGATAGTGCATTGTTATTCGTATTTCAACCAATAATAAGCCCGGAATTAGCACTATCTATGATGATGTAACAATGTATATTAAATTTCTATGCGGAGGCCTTCTCTCTCGGTGGTCACGTTCGAACCCCACTGGGGGCATGGATGTTTGTGTTTGCCCCTTTACCAACAGCTTGGCCACCAATTTAAGTCGCACTAGGCCAATCTCTTACTAGTCTGAATTTCAAAATGTTAAAACATATTTTTAACGATCTCGAGAATGAAAGATAAAACAGGAATATGACTGACTATACATAATACGAAATGGCATTCTGCTCTAGGGATCATCGTTTAGGCATTTCCGAGCAACCAACTTGCCAGTCTTTTTAATAATTGTTATCCAAAAAGTAGTATTCTTGTATTCTTATGAAAGCGAAATGAAATTCGTATATTTCATTTATGGCTATTCAAAATCAATTCATTGCATTTATAGTAAATTTAGATGTTAACTTTTTAATGAAGAAATAGCTTTTTAACAGGTCATTTAAGAAAGGTATAAACGAGTTGCTTTGCCTTACATTCCTAATGCTTTGGAAATGTCTTCAGTAGGAAGTATAGGGTGTCCGAAAGGTAAAATAAAATAAAATTAAATAAATGCTCTGGGATTTTTTGTTTTTCTGGAAGTTTAAAGTATCATCGCTGTAGAGTTCTCACACTGTAAGGTGAAACGGAAGAGTTCCCTTTATCGCGCTCAATGGGTAGGGAGTAGAGACAGTATATTTTATACCCTCATGTGAGATCTGCGAGCTGCTTTTTTTCACTCAAACTTGCTCGCAAAAGCTCGTTGCAGCTTATTGTTGAAGTGCCAGGATTTAGAAAGTTAGAGCATTTTAAAATAATTTTCCCCACCTATCCCTATCTATTGAGCGCGATAAAGTGAACTCTTCCATTTCACCTTATAGCGTGAGAACTTTACAATAGTGACCCAAATTTTTGCTAATTTCCGACCACAAAAGCCTCTTTTACCGGAGAAGCAGCTAATTTGCTTAGCTGATATAACGGGCCCTCACGTGACGTTGACATTTGATGTCAGGTAGAATTGTATTTTTCCCCCCGATACCCCATCTCTGAACAATGAAAAAAAAACATATTCTCCCACTCCGATTTAAATACTGGTTCAGTGATTTTATGCTTTTTCGGAATGTGCGCCATGGTTTGCGTGACGAAAAACAAGCAAGTATCAGTAACAAAAGAAATAATATTTAATGCAATCGCCCCCTGAAGTGTGGCAACTCTGCATAGGTAAAAAACTATATCCACTCCCCTCCTGAGTTTTGGACTATCTCCTCGGCTTTGCCCGCGAGCATTTTATGTTGCACGCGGGCGACGTGCACGATTTGGACGCCCCTGCTCTAGGTGCATAACTTGGAAACATGACGTGATAGAAGAATCTAAAAGCAGAAATGGATTCAGCACAAAAAACTACAAGAATAAGGAAAATTTATTCATAAAGTTTTTTCATGTTGGCTTGTGTAAAACAAGAAGAAACTTGTGGATAAATCTACGAGCGAAGCTGCAGAGAAAACATCTAATGCAGTTGAGATTCTCGAAGATGAAACTGTGCAAATGAACCAACAAATGAAATGGACCAAGACTTAAAAAAAAACAGTACTATACATAGAAAATTCACGTTGTGCTTGCATTAGAACGTGATTCACTGAGAAATTCACTTTATGCAAATAAGTCAAAATTGCGAGTAAATTTGATAGAGGGAAAGGATGAACATGTTTATTTTACACTGGATTGACACAGAAAATATTTCTGTCGACTTCTATTTTTTATCGCAATTTGTAAAAGAGAAATTTTAATTCAGAATATAGTGAAGAAATATAGTAACGAGTTTCCTTTTAAACTTAGAAGGAATATGCCATTTGCTCCCGAATCTGCCGATTCGTAGTAATTCAAACTTATCTTGAGATCCTTCTGATTATCTTCTTTTCGAACAGACACAAATTTTGAACTTCTTCTGTGGAAAAAAAATTAAAAAAGCGCTTAGCACATCATGCATTTTCCATTGGAAAGTGTGCTGTTGCTCGGTCTTCACCGAGTTGCAGCTTCGCACTTGAATGTGACGTCACCTGCACCCTATCTATACTTCATTTGCCTCCCACGTGAACCTTACATTAACGTGGAACGAACCACTGTTCCGAGGTAGAGTATTTCAATAACTGAAAAGTCAATGTAGTATGTACTGTGTGTGTTTTACGGTGATCCATTAGAGTGGGTTTAAATATTTTCATCCAATTTGGAATGAAATGTTTTCTTTGTTGTATATTTTAGGTATCAAGTTGAGGAAAATGAAAGCTTCAGAATGTTTTAGAGAAAAGAAATTGAAACTTGAAAAAGACTTTTATGAGCCTTTCGCATTATCAAAGAGAGCTGCCCCATTGATTTTGCAATCGTGAAATTTTATGCTGATCCATGAAAGCTAGGTAACTTCAACTTTAATGAGTATTTATTTTATAAACATTTCGCATTCACTACCTTTAATGAAACTCTTAAATAATGTTAAACTAACAGAAAAGAAATTAATCAAGATAAAGCTGTGCAGACTTACCTACAGCAATAAAAGAAGAGAACGCTGTTTCACAATGGCATTTGTGCCTGTTCAATAAATTGTGGAAGAGTTTTCTCCCCAACTAACGTTAAAATTATTTGGGATTTTTAAAGTGTGCGGAAAAGTGTGTCAATTAGGAATTTCAGTTTTTATTTTAATTAGGTTGTTAAAGCTTGAGTGGTGTCTGAAGAGTTTGACCGAAAAACTATACAAGACTGAGTCTCATAAATTTTGATATTTTTTTGAATTATGGATTTAATTAAATACTTTATCAGTTACAAGACGTTTAAATTCAGTATTGTTTGAGTTAGACCACTTCATTGCATGCTTGATGAAGTCGCTTTATTTAACCTGTAATTAAATTAAATTGATTCCTTCCAAAATCTAACAGGGAAAGGACTCTAAATGTTATTTTTTTCATCATTATGTTTAAAAAGATCAAATGTCATAGTATTCTCTAGAATAGGTTTGAAATATCTTTTTTCCAGTTTTGTTTAAAACGTTTCAAATTTCTGAAGGCCATTTTACGAAATAATTATCTATGCAAAAATATCTTGGCATGTTGTTCTAAAATCCAGAAAGGAATTCATTTGACATTTTTCGAGAATAGTTTAATCTTACAAGGATTTTTAACAAAGGATTGAGGATCTGTTGAAAATTTTGTATTTCAGGAATTTTTAATTTTAAACTTTTCAGCCATATAGGAAGGGAGAATAAAAAAGGACTTTATTACATATCATAGACTTCGGAGAAAAATTATTCCTGCTCTTAAAAATAAAAGTCAGATTTAAAAAATTACGATGGCCTATAAAAAATTCTATCAGGATATGTTCCTAAGACAGTCAATTTTAATTAACGGCTTGTTCGACCATTGGAAAATCTT
Organism: Rhysida immarginata; assembly: GCA_023313115.1. Classification (NCBI taxonomy): domain Eukaryota; kingdom Metazoa; phylum Arthropoda; class Chilopoda; order Scolopendromorpha; family Scolopendridae; genus Rhysida; species Rhysida immarginata. The sequence continues at coordinate 620,835 of JAHWFO010005730.1, read as the reverse complement.
CGATGCCTTTCTGGAATTTTATCGAAGACAGGTATAATGGAGCAGAGGGAGCATGACGAGAACGATCAGACAGGTTTTTTTTCCCTCTCTACCTCCTCTCTCCTTCCTTCCTTTTCTGTTCGTCTCTCCCATTTGAGCAGAAATTAAGCGAAGAAAACTTCCTTCGAACAACTCATTACGCGGAGAAATATCAGCTCTTCAATGGCAGTTTTATAACTGACTTACTGGACGTCACTTCAGAAATAGTGAAGTATCGTGTCACATTCTCACTCTCCCTCTCTCTTTTACTTCTTCTTCCTCTCTTATCTTCTTCTACTTCTTTTTTCAGTCTCAACAGGAGCAATCGATTAGGAAAGAAAGATTTTTTAACGTTTTTTTTATTCCTGCCTTCCTCCTTCCTTCGGCGGCTTAAACGACGAGTGTCAAAAATGCCCTGTTCTTATTGAGCGGCTTAGGATTGAGTCGATTGGGTATTTTTTGTTATTTTGATGGCAGCGCCCCCGCAGACGGTTTCTGAAATTTAAATGCCTTACAATAAGACATTTCTGAATATTTTTATAAAAATTCCACTAATGATGTGATTGCGGTGAGGCTGTTCTTACGGAAGAATGGATAACAAGCCCATTAAAAACTAACATGTTTGAAAGCAAACAATGCAAAGAGTTAGGAAACAAATTATGTCTACATGAAAGGACTGAATTGAAAAACGGACAAGCTTATGACTTTTTAAAGTCAAAGTGTCTGTGTTTTCTTGTAATTTAGGGTCTACTTTCGCATACTTTTCTACAAGTTCCTCAGAATGTAGTACCCAACGTTTTTTTTCTCTCTGAAACTACTTAGTCAAGTGAAAATTATTAACAGAAACTATTTTTAACAGAAACTATTTTTAACAGTAACTATTTTTAACAGAAACTATTTTTCCATATAATTCCTATCAACTTTCATATTATTATGCTAGCGCGACACGAATATATGCATGCTGTTTCGCCTGTATCAGCTGAATATAATTGCCCATCTCTTCATTTCTTGAAGCTTTTAATTTAGAGAGTAGTAGCCAGCGATTCTCCTATCGACTGCATTTCCCAAGAAACATTTGGGAATGTTAACCACAGTTCTCTCTCTCTTCAACGAACAATTCAATCACAGTTCGTTCTGTGTTGTTTAGAAATACATGTCATTCTAGCAGATTACTATATTTGCATGGTCTTTCGGAATGCCGTACAATTCGCGAGAGTTAAAACCCACCATGTTAAAAACAAAATATAGAATAAAAACTGTTATTACTAATTATATGTCAAGGCTCTAAATACCCGGACAGACAAAGGTTGCTATGTAAAATATGAACAAAAATTCAACACGTCAAGACACTGTTTGTACAACTCACCTATCGCACTGCAGCTGCATAAATATTTTTAGTAGCGTAAAGGATTCGTATTCAGACACGCATTATAGCGACGCATGTGAACAAGTATAGTCAAGAAAAAATTTGGAACAAAGGGCTTGCATTAAATTCTGCCTAAAGTTGGGTAAATCGGCTACGGAAACATCATTTATTGAAAACTGCCTACGGGAACGATAAATCCTTGTGAGCTTGCCGTTATACGAGAATCACCCTAAATCCTTTTGAAAAGTTTTTTTTACAGTCCACAGTGGTCCGGATTAACAATTTAGCTGGACAAAAATATTTCTTTTGACAAATGGATAAAATTTAAATTTTTAATTTTTTTAAATCTATTCAATAATATATAATGATTTTCATCAGTACTTTATATGCTGTTAACTTATTTTTAAATATATTTACTTATTTGTTTATTATTACCAATTCTGTTGAGATACAAAGATTAAGCCATAACATTAAAATCATCAACAAAAATAAAACTCTGCCTCTGTTCAAAATTATAAGTCGTTATTTAACTGGAATTGGTTTGTTATTGTCTTGTTCAAAATAGGCAAAAGCTAATTAAAAAAAAGTTGATTATATTGATATGATGCTGCGTATTTAGTGTTCATGTAGTTATAAAAAAAAAGTCGCAAGTAGGCGCCGCTAATTGCCCCCCCCCCCCGGTAGGGGGGAGCGAATGGAGGGGTCGTGATCTATCCGGAACTCTCCGGGAAATTTTTGTATCTCACCATGTGTGAGGGGTTTATGCAAGAACATTTAAAAAATATTTTGCCATGCATTTCCTCACATCCATTTTAAATATCGTGCAAAATTAAACTTAATGTGATCCAAAATATTAATTTACATACCTGGAGATACATTAGCCATTATTCATCAAAATTCATGAATCAGCAGTGATGATTGATGGGAAACTTGTCACGTTACAGTTAATCCCCTCCGACAGTGAAGTCAGAAAAAAAATAATCGTGAAATAAATACAATTGACCATTTTACAGCCTATTTGTGCAAGTTTTGACTTGTTTCAAGGAAGCTGCAATTTCGATTTTGGAACCGCTAGTTTGTTAGTCCGGACCACTGTGCATTACTAGGACCACTTTTGATGACTTCTCTTCACGTGGACGGTAGAATATCGCGCGGAGTTTGTTGCGGTAGACGTATGCTTTATCCGAAGTGATAACGTAATTCCGTCGTTCTGCTGCGAGGTAGCCCTCATAGAGCCACTGACAGTTCTTCTTACTTTCTGTGAAGTGTCATGGCAGCAGCTTATGAACACGACTCTTGTGACACTTTTCCATTTGCAAATCTTTGTTTATTAGATTATTATTATTGGTGAAGTTCCTACAATGTATACGATCCCTCTTTGGGTTGGTTTTCTCACAGGACAAGGTTTTCTGCTTGACCTTTAGAATGACCTGTGGTGTTCGGCTTATGAGATCCCGAGGATTTGGTTTTTCTGGCCAGTCGGAATGAACCCGCTCCGTACTGGCGATATGCGAAACAGAGAAATTTCGTATTTTACATGCGCTAATATAGCACAATTACTGTAATTAGCATCGGAAAGGGAAGTAATATGCCGTGTGATCCAAAAGTGTGTTTCATTTTTTCATGAAACTAATAATTGTGCCGTGACGAATTCTTTAGCAAAACAACGTGCGATGTTCACAGGCAAACACATTGAATCCGTAACCGATGTATCATAAAACACAAATTGTTATGGAAGAATTGTTATACAAAGTTTCATGAAAAAATGTAAAAAAATGTAACACACTTTTGGATCACCCGGTACTCTTCCCAGTAAAGTCCGTTTTTCGGAGACATTTTTTTTATGATATTTACTGCTTTCGAATGAAACACAACAATCCGGATGCACTAGCATTATTTCATGTGTTTGCTGTCACGTGCATGTGCACATGACCCGCAGCATTCACGCAATAAATCGTTATCAAAGATGGTAATCAATCTTCAGTAGTACTAGGTTGGCGCAGCATTGCAGTCGTGTCATACAGTAACCTATACATTTTCTCACTATAACTTGACTGTTGAATCAGTTACGGTGTGTTCTGGTATTCACTCGCATTTTCATGTAGTGCCATTTCTGATTGGTTTATTTATATCCAGCCAACGGGAGCATTTCTTTCATTTTCTCTTCCGCAGTAAGAGGAGAAGGTTATCGTGTGATAACTGTTGCTGTCGTCCTTTAAGTTGCATTTTAGGGGACCTACAGGTGACAAAGCTTCTTTTTTTATAGATGTTCCGCGTTTCCTTCCTTCATGACTCACGCTCTCATCAGTACCGCTGTCGATTCATCTCCTTGGTGAACGCTCATAAAGAATAGTTGATTTTATCCCTTGCAACGCGTCTCAACATAGAAATATGATAACTGATTCTGGGGTTAGGCTTTCCTGACAGATAAATGGGCATTTGTAGAGTAGTTCTTCTCATTTTAACTAACATCAATGGGGACATTTAACTACAAAGAGACCGCACGGATATGTAATCACGGATTTGGATGAAATTTTAGGAGGTCAATCTACATCATTAATATGCCTTCTGTGTAAAAGGAATTGACTCAATGGCCTTTCGCTTCGGAGAAGGAAAAAATATTTTACATTTATTATTGTGGTGCCACATAAGCCAAGTGGAAATAAAGTTCTATAACTTAACAGCGGTGGCGAGGTGGTTAACATCAGGTTCTTAGAATATACTGATCCAGGTTCGATTCCTGTAGTATTGAAATTTAAAAATATTTTTTTTTCATTTTTTCCCCAT
>JAHWFO010005730.1:592595-616564 GCA_023313115.1 Rhysida immarginata | reverse complement strand
CCTTTGAAATCTTTTCACATGAAAAGGAGCCACAACTATGTGCAGATGCTGAGGCGATTTTTTTTAAATAAAAATAATATAACATAGCACAGATAAGGTACTTTCGTCCATCCCTGATAGCACTTATAGACGAACGTTGATAACTTCCCCCGTTTTACCGTTCACTTTTGTCAATTTCGCCCTACCCCCCTTTGTCAGTGCTGCCAAAATGTACATCCAACATCTCCAAAAACTATGTAGTTTAGATGGTGTTGGTACATCTGTAAACGTTAAATAATGTGGAAGAGCGTTTTCTCGCCAGAGAGTCTAACTTCAGGCAAGTCCCCACACTTTGTTACACTTTTGTTTTTAAATTAAATTAACAAGAGGACCGCACGAATTTGGTTGAAATTTTAGGAGGTTAATCTACAACATTAATACACCTTCTGTGTAAAAGGATTTGACTCAATAACCTTTCGTTTCGAAGAAAAAAAATAAAATAGTTTACGTTTATTATCGTAGTGCCAGATAAGCCAAATGGGAAGGAAGATATACAACTTAACAGCGGTAGCGCAGTGGTTGACATTAGGCTCTGTGGATTTACGGGTTCGGGTTCGTTTCCTCTAGTATTGAAATATTTTTTTTTTCAGATTTTCCCCATTATTTTTCCATTTTTTTGTGTTTTTCGCCATTATTATTTGTTTGTACTTTGTAAAGTGCAGACAGATAATATTGGTGAAAAACACAAAAAAAAAGAAAAAATGGAAAAAAAATGGGGAAAAAAATGAAAAAAAAAAATTCAATCCTACAGGAATCGAACTCGGACCAGTAAATCCGCAGAACCTGATGTTAACCACTGCGCCACCGCTGTTAAGTTGTATACTTTTCTTCCCACTTGGCTTATCTGGCACTACAAAAATAAACGTAAAATATTTTTTCCTTCTCCGAAACGAAAGGCCATTGAGTTGTATATTGATCTCCTAAAATTTCAACCAAATCCGTGATTACATGTCCGTGCGGTCCCTTGTAAGAAAATTGTAAGATCACACGCACACGATTGATCTTTACATTACACGTAGGTACAAACAGGGTATTCTAAATGAATGAAAACAACTTTACATTTTAGCATACATATCAACTCTATATCAAATGAATCGCAAGCATTCAATATTCAGTTTTGGAGCAATGCTCTGCCCCGAAAAACACGTGAGGAGTATACTGTATGTGGCGTCTTCCTGAAGAATGCTGTTTACTCTGCTTGACTGATGAACTGGGTGGTTCCAAATCGTAAGAATACCCACTATGTTTGCTGAATAGATTGCAGCTGCCAGATGCGGAACGCTTAGCATTCGTATGGTCTAGAGGATTCCATGGATGCATCTTCTGATCTTGGTCCGCCTTCGTTGTTCCTTGCTGCCATCTCCTTTTGCCTCTTTGGCTGCCTGAACTCTGGATTCTTCCGGCTGTTTTTTTTAGTCTTTGGAGAGCGATTCTTTCTGTCCATATACTGTTTATTTTTGCCGCTCATTGGTTGACCTTTGAACCTACTTTGCCTTCCTAATCAGCAACCGTCACAGCTATTAATCTCGTCGAGGGACGACGACCGTATTTGTTGGTGTTTTCTCCGATCTCCCGGAAAGCACGTGTTTTTCCCGATCGCCTCCGATTGGCATGAGAATCAAGAATCCCATTTACCTGTAAGTGCGTCAATTTATTCTAAAGTTTCATTATTGAAACCAGAGAGATGATTTTCACAAAGTCTTTTCCTGCTTTCTCTGCAACCACCCATATAAACATGCAAACCTTTTTAAATAATAGTTAAAACTAATTTACAGTTATTCAATAAAGTTTCATATAATTTTTAAATGTTGTAAATATTTCAACTAGCCTTTCCCGTGTTTCTTACCCAGTAATTTACTGATTTTATTTAATATACTTGTTACATTTAAACGTGAAGAAAATTTTCGCAAATCTGTCGAATATTAAATCAAAATAAAAATATCATTAAACACATTATCTGAAGTAAAATTTAGGTAAGATTTTGCAAAAAAAGGTTTTTAGGTCAAAATCATAACATCACAATGAAATTGAATATTTCCAGAATTGAAATCTTACTCTAAGCTGGTACATAATTTATTAATATGCTGACTATAAAACTTTAAAAAACAAAAGGTGAGTTCTTCATATCTATTCATTTTTTTCCTCCTTCTTTTATCCCTAATGCACTTTGACAAAGGGTTAATCTTCGCCGCTCGCAACGGTTTCATTTCCTTTGGCGTTTCTTTTGTGTTTCTCATTTTCGGCGGAGCCCTCTCGAAGAGGACGGATATGACTTCACTCGGGGGAATTGTGCTGGAAAATCTTGAAAGGTTGGACAAAAATGGTTGATATGTAATTAGACTGAAAGCCTTGTCCTTTTAAGGGATAGGCACCCCTTAATTAATCTTCACATTCAAGGAGACTTCTAGTCTAATTGCAAAAAATGTCGTTCTTAATCAATCAATGAAAAGAAATGGCTTTTATCCTGGGTAAAAAGGAGAGAAATCCAAAATATAAAAAAAAGTGTTTGATAGGGAAAGGCAAGAAACCCAATGAAGATTTGTCCGGCCCACTCTTCCGTTTAATGTCAGGCAAAATAGGGGACTAGAGTGAATTAATCATTTTTCAGGTACAGAATTTTTTTAAATTTTGTGCTCGTGAGGTCGTTTATCCAGTGGCTTATCTGTCACTTAAGACTGTCAGAGAGTGAACTTACAATTTTCTTAAGACCTGCTAATTTCTTTTTGGGGTTAATTTCCTCTCAATGTATTTCCGAAGAGATAGAAGAATTATACTGCCAATGAATTGTAGAAAATATTGTTAGTACGTAATATAATTATTTAACTAGTAAAGATGCATAAAATGAACTTAAAAATCGGATCCTTTAAAATTTGTCATAAATTTCTTTGGACGCTATTAGATTAATTCTTTAGACAGAATATAATTTCCTATAACAATTGGATAATTCTATAAATTTTATGGACAGGGCCGACCCAAGAAAAGCGGGATTTTCTTATGCAGGAACTATTTTCAAAAATATTTTTAACGTGGATTGCACTGTTCTCGGGCTGGTCCTGGTTGAGAATATTTATGAAAGTGATTTATATGAATGGCCATTCATGCGTATGATTGATGGATTTGTCAATGTCTATCGATGTTTGTAAGATACGATCTGAATGTGTCCTAATTTGCCTATTCGGGATGATGAAAAGTGCATCATGGGATAAGTCATCCACAACTTCCTATTCATTGGATTTATCAAAATTGACATATCTGCTTTGGTGACCCAAATGAAAAGGAGACTGTATCTAATCGCAGTCTGTAAATATATTTATATATCGCATCTCGGCTCCCTACATCCAAAAAAAGCTCACTTTGCCATGAATGCCGGAAAAGTGATGCTCAGTCTCTTTTTCGACGAAAAAGGGCCTATACTGGCTGGAACGGGTGAAACAGTTAACGGTGAATGATACTGCAATACGTTACTGAAGCTGAAACAGACCATCAAAAACCAGTGCAGAGGGAAGCTCTGAAAGGGATAGTGCTTCTCTAGGACAACGATAAACCACATATGGCCAAGAAGACCCTCAACCTGCTGGAAAAATTTCAGTGGGAAGTCCTCAAACTTCCTCCGTACATTCCCGACATCTCTATGTGACTCCCTTAAAAAATCACTGAAAGGTCATCGGTTCATCTGTGACAAGAAAGGGCAGATCACCGTGGAAAAATGGACCCGTACGTAACCCAGGAGTTTCTACATTAAAGCCAACCATTCGCTGCCTAGGCGTTGTGATCAGTGCATCAATATCAGTGGTATTAACTGCTCATCAAATATTCTGTACTTAAAACATTCTGCAATTAAAATATTCGTTAGATAGTTTTCTTTTCATTTAAACACACCGTTTATATTCTCGTCCAATCGACAGCTCGTTGAGATAGCATTCTTCATTTGCATATGATACATCAAAAAATCTTGTATTACAATGAAACAGTTGCCGTGACTTAGGAAACAATCCCGTATATACTATAATGGGTTTTTGGTTCGTGTCACTATTGGCTTTGCAGGCACGCTCATTTTTCTACAGTTGGTTCTACATTTATTAAGAAATATTAAGATATTAAGAAATATTAGAAATACGGCAAGAGTGCATGAAAATGGGGAAACCGGAAACACCAGTGATCCTAGTCAATTAGTTGGACATAGCTTCCTAGTAATTTTTTTCCAAACTGCATTTTAATAAGAAAGAGATAACAGGAGAAACCAGATACAGCACGGGCCTTTTCCTCTTCTTGTTGCATTATTTATTTTTTTTTAAATAAACAACAATATTTCTTACATGATTGAATAAACTCTTTAACCACAAAAGTAAAAAAAAGCATAGTACCTTTATACGTATTTCGAAAGCTGTATCCTCATTGCTTTTATCATTCAGCAGGGAATGAGGGAAGACAAATAAGTATTTCTTCTTATTCTCTGTTGAATGAGAAAGCATTAAGGATACAGTTTCGAAATACAGTTACTATGCCTTTTTATACTATTGTGGTTAAAGCGTTTATTCAATCATGTACTGTAATTATTCTATCCGCATTGTTTTTTAGACTTTTGTAATTGTGACATTGTTTTATTCTGTTGCCTCTGCAGGGTTGGCTTCGGAAACGAAACTCTTTCCCAACTATTGGTTAACTGTTATTTTAAGATTGAAAAAGGTTATAATATTTTACATTCACTCGTTTTGAGAAATAAAACTATATATACTATTTTCATACTTAAACATAGCTTATTAAGGAATTACATTGTTTTGTGGAGGTGCGATTTTCTGCAAACTTAAAGTGGAACAATGTATAGATTGGAGATGGTCATAATGTAAGAGCTCCTCGGTGTATGCTTGCATTTGGAGTAAAAATAACAGGCTGCTGTGGTCGTATTGAAGAGTGGTCGACTTCAAAAAGTAGAAATGTACAGAATTGGATAGGGCTTCCAAAAATTATGGTCTTGTGAAATATTTCAGAAAGGATTACTCTCTCTGTCCGGGGAAATGTGATTTACATCTCAGTATTATATTTGTATTATTGTCACAAAATTTGGGAGGCTTAAACGAGAGGGCCGACCAAATCCCAGTTCGGTCAGGAATAACAAATCATGGAGAAGAGAGAGAGATAGAGCAGACGACGAGAGAGGAGCAGGGGCCGAAAGAAAGAGCGTCGTATGTAAAGACAAAAAGACAGAAAGATAAAGCGCCATACGCAAAAAGAAAAAGGCGGAAAGGGTTTGAAGAAAGGAAAAAAGAGATTGGCCAGGTATCAATAGTTAGAAGAGAGACGGGGAAAGGGCCAATAAGAAAGCAAGAGGGAAAAGATTGGAGACTTGCAAAGATAGAGAGAGATAGACAGGGACTTCAGTTCGAAACTTCGATGAAAAAGGTCGAAATTTGGAGGCGGAGAGATTCTGACGTCCTTCCCGGGAATCCGGCACTAAAGGGGAACTCTAAGCGGACAGGCGGACAGCAGGTAAGAAACCGTGATTCTTACCTTGCGAATAACGGAGGACATTGGTCCCGTAGCCGCTTGTTCCGCGGGAACCGAGGGTTAACCCCCTGCCAGAGACCACAAGGGGAAGGGCGGCCAGGGCCTCCTTCTGACGGCTTTGTGAATGTTTCGTCATTGAAAGAAGTTATACCGTTCAGGCGAACGAAGAACGGTCAAGGTTCCGTCGGCCAGCTGCGAGAGTCGAATTCAACGCAAGAAAGGCGGCGGAAACGAAGAGATAGCAGCGTACGCGCGCACGCCTCCGGAGCTCGTTGCGTAGCGCGTTGCGAGACTCATTTTCACTCGTATGATAGTGAGTGCATAGAGAACAAGGCGCGCTTAATTTGAATAAGAATTCTCAGGACGAGTGTCCATGCATTTAGGTGCGTTAGGTAATATTAAGAATTTTCATTAAACCTTGTTCGCTTTCCTTTTATTTTACAGAGTTGCCCACGGCGTCGCTCATCAATTTAGTCGACGACGACCTTTGGGTTCCAGTAATCCTCCCGCCAAAAGGATTACACGACGGGCTCTCCGTTAGTTAATGCGTCGGCAACAGACAACCTAGAAGGTCAGCGTGGCACCTCGGATACCTCAGTGAATATCGATCTTCAGACAGAAGAGATATTACGATTGACCTTGTGTATTTAAGGATAGGGCAAGTTTTGTTTCCTTGTGAAATAACTGGACACAACATTCTCTACATTTATTTAAAGGACCAGTACTGAAGCTGAGTGTTCCACTTTTGAGATAGCTTTTGCTTGTTACTTTATGTTTATCAACGTAAGATACGAATTATTTTGTACTTATTAACTTTGCCATTTAATTGTAATTCGAATTGCTCATAAGGTGACGCGGAAGGTCACGTGAGCTGCAATTTATTTGTTTATTCTCTTTTGTTGGAATTTTAGTTATAAACTTGTAAATAAATTATTTCTTCAATACCAATTTTGCTACTTAATTTCAATCCCACAAAATCCCACTGAACAGTCACGTTACAATTTTAAAAGTATACCAACTTTTCGAACAGAAGGCTTTTTGTTATATTTAAAGCTACTAAACGTTGGCAACAAAAAATGAAAATGAGTTCTAAATTACTATATAACTGTTATTCTATGTCTTATACATAAATATTGAAGATATTCTTCAAGTGTGAAGAAGAAATTTGTTGCTAAGCACTTATTTACCAAAATAATAAACATTTCAATTATGAATTTCCTTACTTACTCGAAATTGTTCGTAATTATGTTTGTTTTTACACAAAATTAAGTTTTCTTTAAACAGAAATTGCTGGTTTTAAGAATAAAATTTCATTTCTTTCATTAAGTATAACTTTGTAAATTAAAAAATCCTGAAAGAGTAAAAGTAAACGTTTTTTAAGTGTTGTCTAGTAAACTTAAAAGCTTAAAGATTCCAACAAAAGTACTCGAATTGGGGGGTGCGTTAAATGCGGTTCTTAAATTCGTTTTAAAATATTTTTTGGGAAAGCAATCAAATGTGAAATTGGTCTTGAATTTCCTGCCTAAGAATTACAACCGAGGCTAATAAAAGATTCACGGATAATAAATTGTCTTTGTCATTTCCCTCAATGGGAAAAGCTGATTTTATTTTCCTTTTTTATATACATAGAACCATTTCACACCGAACCCCTTTTTTTCCTGCAACCTTTTGTTATTTCTTTTATTTTATTTTCTTTCTTTCTCTTCCTAATAAACCACACGGTGAATTTTGAAGTCTCATCGTTGGCAAAGAAAAGGGTTGCATGTGATTCAGGAGATGGTGACCGAGGGATCACGACCTCCGACCGGTGCTCCCACTCAACCGTCTCTTCCTCGGAGACCGCTTTAATCCCGGACTTGCGTCGTGAATTCCGAAACGATGCAGTTGCAAGGCCTTCGAGCGGAACATTGTGGTTTTTCTCGTTGCGAGAAACCGAACCGGGAGGATTAATGAATGCGAAACGGGTGGCGATTAAAAGAAAAAGGAGAAAAGGGGAGAGAGAAAAAATGGTGGAAGGGAAAAAATAAGGGAAAACAAACCTTAAAGAAGTTAACTAAGAAATAGAGTAAAGTAGAGATTTTTCTCTTTAATTGTTTATTTAATATTTTAATAAACATTTCTCAGTTAATTCTATTTGTACAGTTACCTCATTAAAATAAGGTTTTTATGCGGCATAATTAAAAGTTTAAGATTTAATAAAATGTTTTATTATGGACTTCTTTGAAAGGATCTCTTAAAATGCCAGAAAGAGATTACAAATATAATGTCACAGTGTCCAAACCATTAAGTGTGAAACAAGAGTCTGAAATTATGAAATATTTTTAGTCTTATGACTTTGAATAATCTAGATGTGAGATATAATTCCACTTATGAAGGTCACAACAACAGAAAATTCCCTATATTTTATTATTTTTTTGATGAAATTTTAGTTGATGAAATTAATTGTAAATTGTTGGAGGGATGGACGGGTAATTTAAATTGTAGAATTGTTGACTCAGGGTTTAAGGATAAATTTTAATTTTTATTTGTATACTTTGAATAAAAGTTTGCATTGTTGTGGTGAAATTATTTTTGAATTTTAAATTAGCGATGCATTTACGAAAGAATAGCTGTAGACGGTCGTTTGAAGCCAAAGCATACATAAACATTGTTGCAAATGAAGTTCACCCTTCATGCTCATAGTTTATCCAGATGGCTCCTATCAGAAGGATAATGCATCAACACAGAGGGCCAGAATCCGATGGATTGTTTCTAGGATGGTGACAGTGAGTTCTCTTTGATGCAATGGCCGGCTCAGTGCCCAGATCTCACATCACAGAACACCCTGTCTTTCCATAGTCTTTCCATTCAAGGTCTTAAGGTAATTATTCTATTTAGTATTGCCTATTGAACCGTTCGCTCCTTGTCTACACCTCCATCGAATCTCAGGTGTAGAATTCTTGTTGAACGTTTTCAGCATCTTTCTGTATGCTCAAAAGAATACAGGCGGTTTTGAGGGCGAATGGCGGTTCAGCGTAGAGAAAGCTTTTTACATGAAATTAAATCGGCAACGAGAAACAACGGCCTTTGCTTGATGAGTAACGGTCCTAAATAGTCGAATATTAATAGATACGAATGGGTTAATTTTGAACGCAAAATTTTTTAGTATTGGAGAATTTTTATACGATCTCTTATAAATTAAAAGCTATTATTCGTATTTGGGTCATATTGAATGGTTCATGGAAGAAATGATATTTTAATGAAAATCCTTGAAGCTTACAAATTAAAATATTTATTTGTCAAAATAAAGCGATGTCATAAACATAATATTGACACCACAGTTGATAGAGGAATGTAATTTATCCAGAGTATCCTAATAATTGAAGTAACCTCCCATTCGCTTTATTCAAAGAGTAATAGAATTAGACATTTCAAACGTTTTGTAATTAGATTTTCATTATCACTAAGCCTCAGATAAATACTTTCTTAAAATAATTTTCTAAAAACAGGCGAAATGTTCTTTTAAAGGAGCAGAATTTTTTCTTAAATATTTATATAATAAATGCATTTATAAACAAACAAGAAAATTATTATTGTAAGGTTCGTACAGCTGGGTTGCATATCACTGATAAGTTCAAGCTGCTTAGTTATCAAGCTTTCTCTTCTGTGGTCAAGAATCTATTGAGAAATGAAAAGTTCTTGTCCACACTCACAGATGTCAAGGGAGTATACAAGGTGATTCAAATCGCGTGTAAAACAATTTAAGGGAGTATTATAGAGGTAAAGGTAAACACAAAAAATCCTATGAACATGGGTCCGAATTTGAACGATAACTAAGAGATATATTAATTAAAAAATAAGAACTCCATTTAATTAAAAGAAAAAAATAATAAATAAAAACAAATGAATAAAAGTCACCCAGTGGAGAAATACAAACGTTGAAGTGGACGAAACACAGATGAAACAAAGAGCTTCATAAGTCGAGAAATTTAGGGCTTATTATTGATAGATATACGATTAACAATGGTTGAATTATGATGATGTAACAATGTATGACGTTTCAGTTGGAAGGCTTTCTTTCTAGGAGATGTTGAACAGCACCATCCGAGGCCAACGAGAAAGACAGGCACCGACACTGAAGAGTCACCTGACTAAAATAGGTCTAACAACAATGTAATCTTCATTATTTCCATCTTGGATTTTAACAAACAGTGTTCTTTCATTTGTTGGAAACAATGAAGGTTGCATTGCTGCTAGACCTATTTTGGTCAGATAATTTTCACTGCCGGATTCTGTATTTTTCGTCGGCTACGTAGCATTACCAGAACGGCGTAACAATTTTTTTTCTTCTTCATTTTGAGGCCTGGTATTTTCTAGAAGGCCATAGTCAGGGCCTGTCTTTCTTGTTGGTCTTGCAAACTTAAATGCTTGAGCAAGCGTCAGCTCATTTGATTCAAGTCTTCAAATCATCAAAGGCAAAATATAAAAAGCAGTTTGTATGTACGATAAGTCACTTTGTATCTGTGAAGGACTGAAAAGTTTTTTTGGCTAGGCTACTTCATCTTCATCTAAGCGGTCAATGATTACAAGTACAGCAATAAAAGAAAAGTTATGTCCCCCAACGAGTGATAAGTAATAATATACACTTCGAATAATTTTGCAAAAGCTACATTATTAAGAAAATATTTAAATATTTTTTTCTTTAAAACATTTTTCTATCTTAGATATAAATATCACAATTTCCAAACTTTTTCCAGCTGAAGATAGAGGCCCAATTCCGATTACTAAGTTGTAAAGCATCATATAATTAGTCTAATTTCATCGACAAAAAATAATCTGTTAGTCGAAATTGAAAGAATAAATTGTCATAACCGAAAGGGCGCTTCTTTCATTTGATAAAATTAAAGAAAACTTCATGTATTTTTACTGTCCATCAAAAGTTTGACTGGGCGTGTCCAATTAAATTTCCAATTTCTGTTGTTAAACATTGCCAATTATACTATGCAACAAGTTTAATTGGACACGCCCAGTCAAACTTTCACTGAATAGATTTTAACAAAATTCTAAATAAAAAAACGACATAACTTCCCATATTAGTAACTCGTTTTTACAAACAAATAAAGAAATAAATATAGGATTAATCAAGGAGTATGAGTCATGTTTAATAGATAACCTCTATCTTCAGGTTATCTACATGTTGTCCTCAAGAATCACACGAGTATGAGTCATGTTTCAATTGACTTTTTTGAATATCAAAAGGAGAATATTACGCCAGAATCTGTGGATAACCTCGAATATCAGAATGAATCAATAGACCACTATTCCACATCAGTAGAGCCGTTTTACTCTACTGGTCGTGGTCGATAGTTGGATGCTGAAGAAGACAGCAGTGCTGCCAAAATACGTATCCGTCAATTAAAATTCTTATGTGGTCTATTGATTCATTCTGACTTTTTTGACGTCTTCCAGCATCTGAAGTAAAACAGCTCCTATTGCAATCTGCATTCTTTGCTTCAAATCGCTCATGGATTTTCATGTGGTTTCAGAAACTTTGGGCTTTTTGAAGTTTGAGAGACAACATGTCGAGCACTTCTTTGATTAGTCCTGTAAAATATGGAGCGAGATTTGGCCATCTGGATGTCTACACAGGGTGGCGCAGACATAATCTGTGGATTGAAACGTAAGCCCCAAATGCAGGAACGGCAGTACAACGTGTTATAAAATATTTTCAATGAATGGTTCTGCAACAGAGCACTACCAAAGGCTGTGGCTATCAAACGAAACAGCACCCTAGACCATAAGTTTCTGTTGTCGACTGTCTGGTATGTGATAGTAAAAATGGGGTTCTATACTTTCCGGACCGTACACAAATATGTCTGCGAAAATTTGATCATTTGCAGATTCTGTCAAAAGATATTTGATTCATTTGAATCATGATCGGTTCATATACATATCCAGTCAAAAGATATTTGCATTTGAAGCTTCTTTACGATCGAATCATATTTTTCTACCAAACTGTGTATTTCACCATATGCGTTGGCTTTTATTGTCACAATTGTTATACTTTACAAATAATAAACCATTAACAACCATTGATTTTCTCAGACTGAAAATAACTTTTATAATGAAATACAAATATGAATTTCATTATTCACCAGTGACAATTTTAATTATTTTATATGCGATATCATAAATTCTATTTGTGATCTGATCGAGGATGGAAATGATAATTCTTCTGTGTATTGCTAATAGGACAGTATATCAGTGATACAATAGAAACTAATACGAACGTAAATATAAAAGGGATACGAAAGCAATTACCGTATCTATAATGAATTGCCTTCCTAAGCTGTAAATATGTCATTGCAAATTATAATAAATTGGCCATCGCTATAGGTGAGGCTTCGAACAATACTGTTATGAAATGATGAAGAATAATTGGTTCTGTTCTGAAGCATCATGTCAATTAGAAAACTTTTATATATTTTAGGCGAACTGTGTTTATAGAAGCCATAATGGTATGCTACCTTTTAATTGAATTTTAAGAATCCTCATGTATTTATACTGATGATAGATCTGAGGCATCTGAATTCTATCTTCGAGAAATAATTTCAGAATTTAATATACAGAAGTATAAATTAATACTGCAAATTTCCTATAAATCACATTTCAGCTCAATTCTATCTATTTATTACTTCATCCCAGATTCGTATAGCTTTCTAGAAAATGATAAAATTCGAAACCGCTCTCATAAGTATCACTTTCATCCTTTTTACTTATTTAATGAGGACTCAGAAGCCTGAACAATATAACTAAAACGCTTCAAAATAAACCATTTAATATGACCTATTTCAAGAATAGATGAATCCTTTTAAAAGTGCAGATTGTTTTCTAACTAAAAATGCATTATGTGTTCTTTGCACACGTTAAATAAGGCTAAATGCTGCTTAAACTGAAGGTATTCGTGAATAACATCCCACACAGATATCATATTACTGTGCGAGCCCTTAGTCTTCAGAAATTTGACAAAAAAGTAATATTTGCCTAGCCGCATGTGAATAAAAAATGTGAACCAACTGTACTTCAGTTTAAGTTTTTTTGAGTCTTAATAATAAGTAGTAGAAAGTGAACCCAGTCAAAATGAAATATTTTAAGCGAACGCTAGTTACTTCTAGTGTAATCTACTTTTAGATTTTATTTGCCTAGGGGGGAAATCCTCAAAAAGCATTATTTCATTTGAATGGTTTATGTATTTTAGAATAACTTATTCTACTTTTAATGCAGAAAACGTTAAGACACAAATAAAAATAAATCGAGATGTGAACCCCTATCTCTGCCATCTGCGCTAAAGATTTGTTTTGAACCTATTTTGAATCTTATCATTACAATTTAATAGTCTTTGTTTGAGAAAATACTGTGTACGCCAATACCTTCAGCTTAGACAGCATCTATATATTTAAGTTGCAAGGCTGATTCTTTAGACAGTTCGTTGATGAAAACTAATGGACCTCTAATATTCATTTTGGTCTTAAATGAAAGGTCTTAGTCTGAAGATTTGTCAAATTTAGTTTTCGTCTTCAATATTACTATTAATTAGCGCTTATTTACAATTAAAAATGCTTACGCTGGCAAACCAAACAATCCTCTCCACAATGGCGTCACAATCAACAGCTTTGCTACCATTGATGATCAAATCAACAACAATCACGTAAACAATTAACGACGATAACAATAAAAAACATTACAGGGAAAACAAGATGGAGATGGGTTGTTTACCGTCAAGTTTTGACGGGATCTCTCTAGTTTAATCTTATATTAAGTGTATGAAAAATGTAAATTGCATTGTAAGTGAATGTATAGACGGTATTTAATTTAAATGATATATTGTTGATTTTTACTTTCTCGTAATAGAGAAAGTATTGGATTCGTCAAATAATTCCATTTAATCTCGAAGCTTTAGACCTTCCTAAGTCCGAAAAAAATGCAACCAGCTAAGTGGATGAAATTTGGTATCTAATCCTTACACCATAATTGTGGCACTTTACTTAAACACAAACACGAATTTCTTAATAAAAATAAGATTTTAAATAATGGTAAACAAATAAAATTTAATATAGGCGTATATAATGATGAAAGACAATTAGATATGAAATTTCAGTCCAATCGCACAAGAAAACTTTATTTTTTCGGAACTATTCTTCCATAAGGTTCAATTTACAAAGATTTTTTTGTAAAAATAGCCACTACTTTTTAAATTCCATTATCTCTTTAGTTTGCACTTTTTAGACCAAATCTTAAATAATAGTTCTCTTTAAAATATTTCAAACGAAATTTATATTGAAGTCTTTATCTATAATTTAATTTAACATCTAAACGAGCATCTATGTATTTAGTCTCTTGTCATGCGCAATCTCTTGTCACGCGGTGAAGAGAGGATATTTCATATATTTTAAAATAGAATTCTGGAGATTTTGTGTTGGTTTTAATGTGATTTTCTTTGATATCATGAGGACTATGTCCTAATCAGCAAATCACATAGTCTGCGAATTCTTCCTCATTTATGCCACATACACTTATAAATGACTAACAGCAAAAAAGGGGAAAGAAACCACTGTTCCATATAAATGAATTTATAAAATTAAAATTCATGTACAGTCAACCAAAGGAAATAATCCACACGAGTTTAATACTTAATATTACATTTCATGCTAATGTGTTGTTTTAATAGCTTTTTTAGTTATAATTATTTAAATTTAATAATCTTAATAATGTTAACTCTAAATGTAATATTAAATTATTAAAAATAAATTAATATTGAAACGGTAAAACTTAGAGTAAAATTCAAGTGTGGATTAGTTCCCTTTGACGACTGTACATTTCGGAGCTCTGTCTTCTTCATCAGTGAGCCAAACTTCTTCATCGAATTGATTTCTTGTTTCTCACTACTGAAGACGGCAGAGAGCTCCGAAATATACATATAACTTTTAATTTTATAAATTCATTTATGTGAAATAGTGTTTTCTTTTCTTCTGTAGATGTTATCGTACTGTTCAGTTTTGGCTGTCTTATGTTTCGATTATACTCTAAATGCCTTTTTAGAGTTTTTAATTTATCAGATGTTTTTGACACAAAATATTGAAAAGAGTTAATACCTTGAGGTTCCATTTTGCTTACGCATACGCCTTTGATTCACTTCACATATTTAATACCTTACTGTAAATATATATCTATTGGTGAGTCCTAAAAAGACATAAGTCGCTGACTTATGCCATTTTTTGCAATGAGTGAGTTTATGGCTTATTTATTTTGATTCTTAAGCATAATGTGACAAATAGTTTTCGAAAAAAAACATGATTTATGCCGATTTAGTAGAGAAATGTAAGAACCATCTGTATTATCCTCTTTGCTTTGATAAAGAATAGCCTCTGTCCAAAATTCAGCCTTTTCTGGGTCTTACCCTGTGTTTAATTTTTTTATTAATTAGCGGAAGAATGGAGTTACTTATTGGTTTCACAATGTCCGTCTGTCCCTTTCATAATTCTGCATTTTTTGAGGTAGAAGATTGAAATTCGGAATTTAGCTTACTATGGCCATGTACACCTTCACCATTTAGTTTGATTTTGATTCGCCCACTGGGTTCAAAGTTTCGGGGGTAGGAGTTACAGGGGGGCAAAAGGTTTACGTGCATTTAGGGATGTAATGAAGTGGAATTCTATATGCAGCTTACTCTAAGCAAACCTACCTTACTATGAAGTTTGGGCCAAATTGTCCCAATAGGGTCGGAGTTGTGGGGGATGGCAGTTACTTGATCTTTGAACTATGGCAACATATGGCATGTGATATATCATTCGATCGGAAATGATGAGAAACGAAAGAAGATAGAGTTCTTTTTCATTTTCTAAATACTATGTTCGAGATAATCATTTTTTCGGTTTAAAAATGGAGGGTGGATAAAAACTGCAGATAAAAGGGTAAAAAATAGATGATCTCAGCGCTTCCGCTACTTTCCTATACATTCCTCGGAACGATTAATTTCTTATTTATTAGAGAAAGTTAAGTTATCCATGATTTCGTCTGGGTGCCGAATTGGTATTTATTTTTACAGAGATGTGTGGCGAAGACCGACTTGTCATCGCTATCCTTAAGTTATCTTCTACGCTCTCGGAAATGGTACTTGAATTGGCGTTTAGTTCTACCCACGTAGCACTTAATCACAATCCTTACTTTATATACTCACATGTCAAAAGTCATGGGATAGCACCTAATAACGTGCGGGACCTCCTCTAACCCGGCGAAGTGCCACAGTGCGCATTGATTCCACAAGTCGGTGGAAGACATCTGAAGACATTGTCAACCATTCCGACTGGAGAGCTTCCCACAATTTCTCATTACAGAGCCACCACCGGCTTGCACAATGCAGGCTTGACAACTTGGGTCCATGGCCTTCACGGGGTCTGCGCCACACTCGAGCTCTACAAACAGCTCGTATCAGCTGGAATCAAGACTCATCAGACCAGGTCACACATTACCAGTTGTCAAGTGTCCAGTCGATGTGTTCATGGGCCCAGGAGAGACGTTGCTGACGAGGTCTTGTTGTTAGCAAGGGCATCTTCATGGGTCTTCTGCTTCTATATCACACAGTTCGCGCATCCATACAGCTCTGGTATCACCTTGGTTAAATCTGATGTCGTAGTGTCAATTGACTGTTAGCGGTGACTATTCTACTCAGACGCCGTTGGTCCCGTTCATAGAAGTAATGCGTTGTCCATGGTGGGAGGTAATGCCATCAATTTGGACTCTCGGTAGACTCTTGAAACTGTAGACCGTGAGATGTTGATTTCTTGAGTACCTCCGATATTGAATGACCCATACGTTTGCTCCACACACCAGGCCACGTTCGAACTCGGATAGCTCTCGTCGTATAACCATTGTCACACTGAACACCTCACCCCTTACTCATTACAGTGTAACTAAATCTACTGACACTGATTTGCACATTTATAGTTCCACTGCTATCCCATGACTTTTGGTATGTGAGTGTTAGTATGCACATGTAAATGCAGGTTTTCTCGTAAAGGATATCCCAAAATGAGCTGACATTTTCATTTTTTAATAAAACTTTGGAAAATTTATAATATTTTTTGCTTTATTAGAAATTAAAAACATGGAGATTGTGTAATACGAAACATTTGACAAATGACGCCCCGACCTTGGTAGCACAAATTCACTCTTTTGAGAAATTTTTCATACCATATTGACATTGCTGGGAAATTTCGGCAATGTTGTGTCGAATTTCATCTTTGAGATCCTCAATAGTTTGTGGTTTATTGAAGTACACTTAATCCTTAAGATAATCCCAGAGAAAGATGTCTAACGGTGTCAAGTCACATGATCTTGGCGACCTATTCATATCACCTCGTTGCGAATAGTTTTCGTAAATTTTTCACAATTTTTGAAGTGAATTTTTAAAATTTCTACGCATTGTTCGATTGTGTAGTTTTGCATAATTTAACCTCAATGTTTAATAATGACAGCATATAAAAATATCTACTTTCGTTGTACCGCGAAAAGATGGCGGTAAATTCAAAATATTTATATTTATAAAGCTTGTGGTAAATTTTTTGTTTGCTTTTTCTATTTGATTTTTAATGTTTACATTCACACGGGCATCTTCCCTATAAAGTGGAAAAAAGTGAGGTCGTTCCTATAAACAAAAATAAAGGTAATAAAAATGATGTAAAAACATTACTCACCGATTTCAATTCTTAGCTTTCCTGCTAAAGTTTTTGAATATTTAGTTTACCAAAAAATATACTTGTCTGTCTCTCCTAATTTATCTTCTTGTCAATACGGCTTCATGAGAGTTTGCTCAACTGTCTCGAATCTTCTTGACTGCGTTCATTTCATTGGAGATGGTATTAATCAAAATGAACAAGTCGATATGGTTTATATTGACTTCGAAAAAGCATTTGATAGAGTTGATCATCAAAAAACTTACAACTCATGAATTAAACCCTTATGTCAAATGGATTTTTTCATATTTAACAGGATTAATTACATTGTTATTAATAATATTTATTCACCTAGTTTTGTTTCCTCTTAAGTTCCATTTTAAGACCTTTACTATTAATGATATTCCTGAAGTGTTAAAATCATCCCAGATATTTCTATTTGCGGATGATATTAAATTAGGCAAAATTGTTCGTACTCCAAATGATTGTAACAAAAATTGCAACTTGACCTTCATTCAATTGTACAATGGTGTAATCAAAACAAAACGTTTTAACAATGACAAATGCCACTATATTACATACTCCTTCAAGAAGATTATTGTGAATTTAGTTACACTTTAAATGGTTCTAAATACCACAAAAAAGACAATTAGATACCAAATTTCAGCCCAGTCTCACATGAATATGGGGTACTGTATCTGAAAATTTATTTACCATCACATCTGAGGGTATTTTGCAGTACCCCATATCCGGCTTTTTTCTCAGAAGTTCAACTTCTAGAGGTTTGGGGAAACATTTACATAACTCTTTCCATGTGAAACTGTTATATAAATGTGAAAAATCGTAAAATCGGAATATGGTTCGAGTAGAGTGTCGTTGGATAAGTCTTGAAAAAAGAAACGTTCTTTTCCAATAGGCTTCCATCAGGGAAATAAACCATTAAAACACTTTCAGTTCACGAATTTGCAATTTGCCCAGCTGTCGTTTCTTTAAAATTGTTCGTCACGTGTTTATTTCTGTTGAACATTTGGTTGCATAACACATTGGCACAATCATTTTTGACCAAACGTTATAAGTGACGTTATGCATGAATTTACGATAAAGTTTAGGGGAGAACATTCCCGAATTTTTTTTGAGTTATGCACTTCTATAACTTTGGAAACTGTCAATTAAAAGTTTCGTTTAGACACACTCGTGAAAAATGCAGAAAGGTTTTGACCGAGAAATGACATTTATTGCTGTTTAATCAATCAGTTGTTGCTCAAAGCAGACTAGCTAAATTTCTGTGCAAATAGCGGTGATTGGACAGCTGACGACTGTCTAAGTTCATCCTTTTGAGGTCTAATCATTCGGTATGCGAAGGGAAGCGCCAATTCCTCTACGCCACTCGTAATTGTTTTGCCACTTTTACGCACTCGTGGATTTTCAGGCTTGGATATTTGCCTTTGATCATTAATTACATCACGGCTAGAATGCAGAAAATCATTTCCGTAATTCTGAATTCGTCTAGCTCTTCATTACAGTGATAAATCAATTTCGGTTTCAAAACGAATTACAAAATTGCAGATAAATCTTATCATTTTTACTCCCTTACAGTTTTGCAAAGACAGCTAATTTATGCTAGTAATTAAGTACAAAGGAATGCAATTAAAATTTATTTGGAAATTCAATAAAAGCTATTTTCTTTTACGCTATTTCACAGCTAATTTCGCAGCCTCTTTACATTTGGTAAATTTCTGTAAATGGAAACCTTCTTGACATTAACCGTTAATCAGGAAATATTCTTTCATTGCATTATTAATCAACAATGAATGCTTTTTTATTCTTCATTAACTTTATGAATTGCTTTAGGCTTTAAGAGTTTTTCACGTACTATAAAGTCAAAATTATTAAATACATATTTAAATTATTATTCATAAATATTTGAAAGCGCATTATTTAATCTCGTATTTCGTCCGACTCCTGGCGGTATGGCTCTTGGAACTGCTTGCTTTTAACTATTGTTAATAATTCTTGCCGTTGAATTTACACTAATAACAATGAAAGTTTTTCTATTTTTCTTTTTTTTTTTTAACTTGAATGTAGCAGAACTTTATCGAAAGTTTTTATTCACAGTTGCATTACATAAACTGAACGACCAATTTATTAGTTCCATCTAATAGCGTGTTGCGCCTCCTTTAGCTCCGAGAACTCGTCGCGGAAGAATACGTGCTGGCATAGATTCAACAAGGTGTTCAAACCGTTGCGGAGGAATAGCAGCCCAGGCTGACATCACAGCATCCCGTAATTGGTGCAGGTTGGACGGTAGTGTGGGAAGGCGTCGGATGGTTCTCTTCATTTCATCCCATAAATGCTCGATCGGGTTGAGATCAAGCAACCAAGCTGGCCACTGAAGCAGGTGGAAGTCCGCGTCATGTTCCTCGAACCAGTCCGAGACCATTGAAGCACGGTGACAGGGAGCATTGTCCTGCTGAAACTGTCCAAGTCCGCCAGGGAACACAGTCATCAAGAACGGGTGCACCTGATCGGCAAGAATGTTAGGTAGTGTGTCGCATGCAGAGATGTGTCTACGGATATCAGAGGACCCAGTCTGCCCCAAGAGACGACGCTCCAGACCAGCACTCCTCCTCCACTCGCCTGTACGGTTGTCTGCTGAGAGGATGGATCCATCGCCTCGTGCTGTCTGCGCCAGATGCGCAGTCTGCCGTCCGCATGATGAAGTAGGAACCGCGATTCGCCGGACCAGGCGACCTTCCACTCATCCAGTATCCAGCGGCGATGCCTGTGTGCCCATAGCAGGCTTGTTTTCCTATTTTGCGGTGACAATGACGGTACTCTACTGGCCGCCTGTCGTTAAACCCAGCTCGGTGCAAGGTGCGCCGCACCGTGTGCTCCGAAATGGGTTGAGATGCTCCCTCATTGAACTGCGCTGCAATTTGTTGGGCTGTTCCCGTCTTATTTCTGTGGATGATTCGTTCCAGTCGCCGTTGGCCTCGTTCATCCAAGGCCCTGTTTCGTCCGGAGATGCGTTTGTTGGAGGTTTTTTTTTTGGCATAACTGCCATTCACGGAATACCCTTGACACTGTTGCACGGGAAACCCGGATGCAAAATGTTCAACCGCGCCCGTCGAGCTTCAACGATCATGCCTCGTTCAAAGTCGGTCAAATCCTTGGATTTACCCATATTCCAGCCACTTCTGCTGCTGACTGCAACTTGTGATCCAATGCATCCCTTTTATACACCGCTTCGGCCTGTTCCATTGTTTGAGTGTCACTGGGAGGCCGATCCATCTTCCGTAAGATGTGTCTCTAATTGTTCGTTCAGTGTGTATTATTCAGAGTATATGAACAGAAGTACGGAGGCGGTATAATTATAAATAAAATTTTTTATTGAATACAATTAACCTTATCCTAAAGTAGTTGACTGAATTGGAAAAAAATGTTTAATTATAAGTTATCCTTGATACTTATTATTTAGAATTAACATGAAATGCCACAATTAATAGGCGTGAATATTACAAATAGAACGTGGATAACATTGTAGGCCTTTTACATGTGATGACACACAATAAATTGTCATCTCGTTCCACCATATTATAATCACATTTGGATGTCGCCTTATAAGCCAAAGGGCCCGAGGTGATCCTTCCACGAGCGTGGGAAATAGCGATATAAAAAAACACACTGTCAGTTAAAGTTCCAACTTTGCATTCTATCACTTAATACATAACGAAGTAAGAAGTTCAAACAGAAGATAATAAATTAATTGAAGAAACTTCTTCAAACATATCACAATAACAAATAGAAAAGGAAAGGAAAAATTTCGCGAACTAGACTTTTATATTATCCACTGTTTGAGTTAAATTTCATCAATTTATTTGATGGTTTAAGGGTAAGGATGATTCCCGACTTGCGAGTCGGGGCTTGCCTGCTCTGCCGAATGAGCTGCATGGTGGCTTCATGGAAGTCCAAATGGATATCTTGCAACAGCCTTCGGGTCCAGGTCGCTGAATTTTTCCTTCCCTTTTCTATTTGTTATTAAGTAGAAGTTTTTGAAGAATGAAGGCATTCATTTAAAAACAAGTTCAATTATCGAGTAAAGAATCAGAAATGAAATATAAATTCGGGAGTTAAGAAATACCAATTATTGTAACTTCTCTGCACTAACATCCCATATAATTGAAGAAAATATTTCTTCCAAGGAAGTAACTCAATAGCAACAATTATAATAATTGCTTTTCAAATTAGGAGTAAAAACACCGACGAGTCCACGCACGACGACAAGCAGATAACACAGAAGAAATACGATAATTCACCAAAGGAACATATCATGAACGTTTTAAAAAAGTTCCGACGCCTCCTTGATAGAACGCCGGCAAGCACAGGGGAAAGTTTCTTATACAGAGTCAATACAAAAGTCTGTAGCCCCCTTTTATTTTTGAACCGAAGCAGATATATCAATTTTGATGAATCCAATGAATAGGAAGTTGTGGGTGGCCTATCCCATGGTGCACTTTTCATCATCCCAAATATGCAAAAACAGCCATAAACAATGAACAAATAATTGTAATCAGGTTAACAGGTACAGAAACCAAAATTCCACAAAAGCACTTAATATAAATAACTAATACTAACTAACAATGAACTTGATATTTTTGACAAATGATACCAAGGAGAATGCACATTTATGGATTTCCTAGTGTTTCATGTTTAATGGATAATGACGTTTTACGATCATTCTATCATTCGAGGATTGTCAATAGAAATCATATTAAAAACACTAGTCAACACACATTTTGTAACTAAGACAACACATAGTGTTCTTAGTAGTAATTTGTATGTAGAGTCCGAATTTGCTTTTAGATTTTTTTCTATTACGTCACGTTCCCAAGTTATGCACTATGAGACATCTATGTTAAAGTAATGGGTGTGAAGAGAAGCGTCTGCATTGTTAAAGTATCCATATATTGGGGCCGCAAGGAAATTTACCAGGCCCCAAACACTGAATGATTTAAAAATGTTTCATTGTAAAACAAGAAAGCTATGCGTGCTAGAGAAATTTAAAAATTATATTTGTAATCAGCAGAAAAAATACTACCAAAAATCACTCACTTTCATTTTGTTACAAGAAAAATCTTAACTTTTGTTGGCCAGTGAAATCAGTGATTAGCTTACCTGTAGATATTTCAGGTGATTAAAATCGCAGACAGTGTGGTGTTTGTTATAGAAAAATATCTTTCAAGTGATATGAAGGATTTCAATTAAGGAGAGCAACATTTGTGACGGAAAATAATTGAATCAGATGTTAGGTACATGTGAACAGATAGAAAAGGGGGATTACTGAAATAGGTGCTAAGGTTAATCATCTGTAGAAAACTGATGAGTAGATTCAGAGAGACGTGGAGAGGAGAAGAAACAATTAGAGGATCATAATAGAATGGATGTGAAATCATCATAGCAGATAGAAAATGCTCCAAGCAAACACGAATTACAGCTATAGAAGATTAAAATTATGTTTAATAGGTCGAAAACATAATGAAAAATAGAACTCCCATTTTCGTTTTCATTTATATTCAGGGGTTCCGGAGCTATTTATTTTAATGGAAAATTTTTGTTTTCTATAAGTTTGCAGATATGTTTGATATTTTGGCAATATTCTAATATGCTATGACTGGCTTTGATAAGAAAAAATAGTACGTAACCACATTTACATTTATATGGGTTGCTGCTAAAAGTTTTGCAAAAGAGCACTGCTTTTCTTTATGAAATCTTGCTATTGCAGGGAACATCTGTAAAAATTTAGTACATTTAGTACAGGAAGATTCATAAGTCCTTCCAGGATTATGGTAGTCGATAAAACAGTAAGCATGATAGACATCTCCAAACATGGAGCTGAAACAGTCATATCAACGGATAGAGAATCTCCAATGTTAGTACACATAATTGCAGATGTTGCATATGTCCAGCTTTTTAGTAACGCCCCAGACATCAATCAAGTTTGTGCCATAGATTTCCCAATATCTGATGGTCGATGCCAGAGAATGCATGGGTGATCATCTCTCGCAGCTGGGATAAATCACATGGCAAAGCTGGGCATGACGTAATCCTATAAAAAAAATCGCATGAATTTACGTCAGATGACGGTGGAGACCACTGAAGAAGAACTTTTTTTGTTTATCGTGAATTGGTCTTTGACCGGTCGACATTAGTGGGACTTTTTAGACACAGCCCTAGTATATTACACATTTTAAAAATTACCGCAAGATAAAATACATTTACCAATTCGATTAAATTATAGATCGTGACATAATGAATGAAAATTAAAAGAGAATCATCCTAAGTGTGTTTGATTATATCATTGGGCCTAAATCCTTAACGATAACGCTTAGTAGAGCACACGGCCAACCCACTGGTTGGAAAGAGAAATCAGAGGCAGCGGGAAGAGCATATGAACGGAATAATTTCAGGGGAACTTATGCGAATAAAGTTTGTTCTGTTGTGTTCCTTTTTAACCCTAATTTTTGAAATGATGAGGGTTAAAATCAATTTTTTTCTCCAGCTCTGAGAAGGAAGAGGGAGAACGGGGAGCGAAGTTCAGCACTTTTTCTCCAAACGCTACTAAAGCTTTGGGACAAAGCAAATAAAAAACGAACAAACAAAAAAAAAAACCTAAAAAGAAAACAAAATCACCTAAGGGTTTAATCAAAATTCAAA
>JAHWFO010005730.1:572706-587595 GCA_023313115.1 Rhysida immarginata | reverse complement strand
TAATAATAATAATAATAATAATAATAATAATAATAATAATAATAATAATATGATGTATATAATTAATACTTATCTCCTAAAATATTTTACATGTGATAAACTGTCTAAACTGATAAAGAAAAGAGTTAATTCGATCTTTGCTGTTCATTTAAGCTTATCATAATATTATTTAATCATCTAAATTTCTTAATTATGTCGATTTATGTGTACCGAAGCTCAATTCCAGAAACAATGAAACTTTTTATTTTCTCATATTAAAGCAACAATTGTAAATAATCTACTTTTATATAGAATGTTTAAATTATGCATTATTATATCTAATCTGATTGATATCAATGTTATTAGTTATGACCATTTAAAAAAAAATGTTATTGAAAATATTTCATTCTTGAAAATGTTTTATAAATTTTTTTCTTATTGATATTTTTTTTTATGTATATCTTTATTTCTATTTTACTTTAATTTTTTCTACCATTGTAAGTTTTTAGTTGACAGCTATCACTAGGCACTTAGCCTGTTGTTTAGATTTTTAAATAAAATAAAGATGTACAGTCATGGACAAAAAAAAAACGCTCCCTCACTCTGTGCTGTTATATTTTTAAATGAGCGTTTAAAACAGGATGGTATGATTTTATTGGTTAAAAACGTAGATAATTTTCTGACTGAACTAAACGATATCAGATACCTGGTGGCAAAGTAATAAACGCTCATTTAAAAATACAGGGTGTTTTAAAATTATGTACAATAAATTTAGTGACATATTCTTCAGGTCAAAAGAAGACGAAAATGTTCTATAGCACTTTGTCTGGAAACGATTTATTTAAACGATACAGCCAACTAAGCCCGTGGCTCCAAATTACAGGAATTGTTCAAAGTGCCCGCCACCAGCTCGCACGCACGCTTCGGCTCGTTGCATGAGCGACCGTCTGATGTCATGGAAGAGTTCGTCGCCAGCATTACGAACGGTTTGGCATGCATTTTCAATTCGTTGTCGCAGATCCATAATGTTAGGAACTTCTGTGATGTAGACGAACGTTTTCACATGACCCCACAGAAAAAAGTCCAAGGGATTAAGGTCGGGTGATCTTGCAGGCCAGGCTACCGGTCCACCTCGACCTATCCACCGATTCGTGTATGCAGCTTTAAGGTGTGCTCGCACAACATGGCTGAAATGTGCTGGAGCGCCATCATACATGAACCACATGTTAGATCTTATCAAAAGAAGAACATCTTCCAGTAATTCTGGCAATGCATTCTGCAGAAACAAAAGATACGTTCGCCTAGTCAATCGTGGCGGCAACACATAAGGGCCAATTAAGTTATTTCCGACAATTCCACACCAAATGTTCACGGAGAAACGCTCTTGATGCGCTCCAGCTCTGGTAACATGCGGGTTAGCATCTGCACAATGGTGCTTGTTGTGAGAATTTACGATTCCTGTCCGGGTGAAGGTTGCTTCGTCCGTGAAAAGTATCTGGCTGAGACAACTAGGGTCTGCAGCATGACGACGTTGTATCCATTGGCAAAATCGTTGTCGGTGTGGATAGTCCGTTGGGTTCAGTGCCTGAACCAGTTGCAGGTGGTATGGATGCAAAAGCTGACGGTGAAGAATGCGCCAAACAGATGAGTGCGGAATGTGTACCATGGAAGAAATACGACGGGTGCTTGTCTGTGGTTCATCATGTATGATGTCAATTATCATATCCTCCTCATCCGGAGAATGTGCTACAGGCCGCCCTTGTCCTGTTTGACGGCCAACGGAACCACGCTCCCTCAAATGTCTGTCGACAGATACAAATGTTCGGTTATTTGGCAAACGTCTATTCGGAAAGCGTTCTTGGTAGAGTCTTCTTGCTTCCACAGCATTTCCGTCCGCAAGACCATACATTAGGTGCATGTCAGTGTATTCTGCACTGGAATACGTGTACATGACTTTTTTTTTACGTAAATCGTAATGCGTATGTCAAAGCACGCAAACGTTCTGAAATTGATATTCCTAGTGGATGTACAGCAGTGAAACTACAGTAATGGAAACAACCGTACACAACTAATGGAACAACCCTAAAGTAGGTTTAAATGGAACAAACCACTCAACCTTGTGTTGGGTCGAAACGCTGGAACTGCTAAAATATCGTCCGCTAACTACCGTGCTTCCCTACTGTATGATATTGGATTACTCGCAAACAAATCGTTTCCATACAAAGTGCTATAGAACATTTTCGTCTTCTTTTGACCTGAAGAATATGTCACTAAATTTATTGTACATAATTTTGAAACAACCTGTATAGCAGCATAGAGCGAGGGAGCGTTTTTTTTGTACATGAAAGCCTGGACCTTAATCTATTTTTCAACATAATTTCCATCTATATAAGGCACTTGCCGCATGATACGACTAGTTTCTGATTTCTAGCCTCATTTACATAATGACCGCCTAATTTATAGCATTGATAAATACCGATGCAAAAAGTCCATAAGGAAAACGCCCTCTCTATCGCAAAACACAGTGCACATGACATATCTGGCTGAAATTGTTTACTTGAACTATATTTTTTTGAGTGATATTGAATACGTTTCATTACATGGATTGTTGTTTTAATTCCGATGTAACGTAAGCAACCCATGTTTCGTCACCAGGGGCAATTTGGCTCTGTATCTCTCGAGGAAAGCCAAAGAACTGGTTAAACGGTTGGACTGGTTAGCAAATCATGCGGCGGATTTTTATGAGGAGTTCAGAAGTTGGCTGTACGATCCGTTAAGTGCATTAATGTAGGTGGAAATTATGTTGGAAAAATAGATTAAGGTCCAGGCTTTCATATAAAAATTAATGTGTTAAAAATTGTCCTTGTTTTTTGTATATCAAACTGTACTTACTTAAAAAACACGCCTTCATATCATATAAGATCATGAGAAAGAAATTTATGTGTTCCCGATCCTGTGTTCCTTCATTCCTAAAGGGGGGCGTATGTGACTGGTGTCAGTGTGTTTTTCTTTTTAGTGTTGTAATGTAGTGTGTATGTTCTCTTATTTCTGTTGTGGTGTTGAAGATCGTTTATTTTTCGTTATTTAGGTCCAGAACATTTCGAGTTTTAAGATCACAAACATGCAGACGAGATCTACGATTTATGTCTATAAGACATTTACGACATACACAAATGTATGTATTTATTGTACATACAGTATGTAGAAAATTTTACAAAGGTAAATGTCATTTAAAATTTTTTAGATGGAGTTAAATATAAATAACCTGATTTTGTTTTGAATTTAAATGTCTATACAGAGCAAACAAATTCACATTTTAATATTTGGAAGGATTTATCGAGGCAATTTAACGCTGTTTCCCCTCCCCTTTTTCTTATAACTTTATGGTTGTAAGCTGGAAACTCTGACGTTTGAATTACTGAAAACATAATGTTGACACCATTTGCCAGCATGTGGCCAGCGGCTACAAATTCTTTTAACGAAGGCGGGGGCCTGGGCGAAACGTCGTCTCCAAAAGAGCCCTTGATGGAGAGTTGGGGGAGTCCCCTACGGCAATGTCTCTTGCCCTGTGCTGGATCGTAACCTGCAAAATGGGACCTATCCCCTCCTCCTATTTCCTTTCATCCACCCACGCTTGTTTCTCTTCCTCTCCATCCCTCTATTTCCAATAATGTGACAGAGCAACTGAGGGAGGGAATTCGAAGGAAGAGGCATCAAGATCTACTGAAGGGCCGGGGTCATTAGTTCATTGATTCAAGCCCAGATTAATGTGTCGCCACAGCTATATGCTCCCCTTCCTAATTCTTTCCCTCTTTTCCTATCACAGTCATCGGGGAAATCCAAGCCTAATATTACTGTAATTGCTTCCAGAGGATTAGGTACTTATTTTTTTCTGTCCATCTTTTTTTAAAAAGAGACAAAATCGATATACAGGGCGGCCAAAAAAATCTTTCCAACATTATAAAATTTTATTACATAGAAACTATTACAGTAATATCTCTATGGTTGTTAGCAAGAGAAATATTAACTCATGAAGATATCTTTACAATGTGAATACATGTGCATCCTTTGTCAATATTCAATTTCGCGCCATTTTTTGCAACATTTATTGTGTAAGCACCAGCAAAAGCGTAAGTAATCCTTCTCAACGTGACCAGATCCTTCTCTGTCTTTGACGTGAAAGGGCTTCGATGAAATGCTTTCCTGTGCAGCCTGCGCATTCACTTCGCTTACGGGCAGTCATTCTGTTCGTGGAAGGGAACCCACACTCCCCGTCTCCTTATACTTAATATACCATATGTTTTTTTTTTAAACGAAAATGACTTCTTGTCTCCTTAAACGATGCTTTTGTAATCAGGTCTATATTTCCTCCTAATATTACACTGTACAGTAATCAGTGACTTGGTGTCGACGGAATTTTCCAATTGAAACTTGTTCAACGTCAAATTTCAACAAAACTTTAAAATGTGCCCTAAGAGGGAGTGCTATAAATCTAGCATTAGATTTTCGTTAATACCAATATCATTATCGCGTAGATACAGGGTGTATCCATACATTTGTAACAAACGTTTGGGGATGATTCCTAGATAAAAACAAGAAAGAGTATCCCTATGAAAAGCGTTGGTACTGAGTTACATTCGATAGTCTTACAGAATATACATTAGCCACATCACAGAAGATGCTCAAAATGCCCGCCATGAGCAGCAATATATGCTTGGCAAGACCTCAACATGAACTGGCAGTGCCGCTCAAAGATAACTGCGTTTTTCGAACAGCTACTCCGGTTAACGCTGGAATAGCGTATCAATAACGCATTTAGCTATACAGGCGTTATTGATACTCTCTTCCAGCTTCCTCACGAGATAAAAGTCCAGTGGATTAAGATCAGGAGATCGAGCAGGCCAATGCACTGCATCTCGGATGCCGATCCTCCGTCATGGAACTGAGTCAACTCTTCTGTACATGTCTTTCTGATGACGAGAATGAAAACAAGTGATGTGTGTTCATATGCATGTAACTCGTTTACAATGTTTTGTAGACATATGTTCACAGGGATACTTTTTCTTCTTTTGATCCCAGAAATAATCCTCCCGACGTTTGCTACAAGTTTATAGATACGCCTAGATCATCAGCTGCCATCTACAGTAGCTTCTTATAACTTACCAATAACTTCATATAAATGCGAAATTTTACTAACAAACTATTCATAAAACATTGATACTCACAAGTTTTTCATTAAAATTAAAAAAATTTCGATGAAGCTTAACTTATTTAAAAACTTTATATTATTTAAAAATTCACAAATTATATATTTGCAAAGAAAATGATTGATTTCTTAGACACAAACACTTTTGAGAGTCAAATATTAGGTTGGAAAGAAAGTTCCCGCATAAATTTTATTAATGACGAAATACACGAAAACAATGTAGTGATCGCTAATGTCGTACACCTACTGTTAACGACGGGGAAGATCATGGGTACGTGTATGGTAAAACCCAGCTGGTTTGCCGTCGAAGAAGTCACCTACTGAAGTTGTGAGGTCCGGATCAGTTACGAAGTTTTAACTTACTTACTTACTTGCTTTTCAAACCCGTTTATCCGTTAGGGTCGCGGGGGCAGCAACTCCAGCGATCGCGATCTTCCGCCAAGTTTTAACTATTCAAGAAATTCTACATTGCCCGGAATAAGTGGTCGTCTGTAGGTGCAAGGTTAGGCGTATATGGTGGATGAGGGAGAACTTCATTCCAGCTTCAGAAGTTTTTGACGGGTCACATTTGCAAGTGTGGTCGCGCGTTGTCGTGAAGGAAGATTCCTGACTGTCGATTTCCTCCAAGTCCTGCAAAATGGCTGTATGTCTGACGCCAAGCTCCTCCGCCAGCGCAAGTGAAGACAGGTGTGGATGAGCTTCGACACAGGCGCGCAAACGGTCATTATCAATGATTAACTTCGAACGCCACCTGAAACCTCGCAAACCAGTCGTAACGACCAACTATGCCATCTCCAAATGCTTCGTTGATCCGCCTTTGCGATTGGCCAGCATTTAGGCCGAACTTGAAATCATGCAGTAACAGAATGCGTAGCTCTTCACGGGACACAGTCACTTGATGGGCCTTCTTTCAAATTGTGGATAGTGTCTTCAGCTCTACAAGGAAACAACGATTCGATTAAACGTCATTGCATGTGCTTGCGTATACCTTTATCGCGACAGGTTCGTATTTAGAGTGATCGTGTGGGAAATTTCTTTCCAATCCAATAGTATTCTTAATTGCATACTCTTTAAGGATAAGAGGAAACGTATTTAAGAACATTCTTTAGAGTAGTTCAAATTGGAATAAATTTACCATGTGTTTGTGACTAAAAGTACTAAATTGAGTAGAAAGTTGTCTGATTTTAAATTCGTGTAATTTTCACGACAGGATTAACATCTGTATCGCTATCAATAATTTTGCACTTTTTTGACATTTTGTGCTTATTTCAACATTTGTTGGATGTATAAAATTTATCTTTGACGTTAGTGTTACTTAAAATGGCTTTTAAAATCGAGCAGCAAAATGATGATGTTTGGATTTTAATATTTATGGTTTTCGGTAAGCAGTTACCGTCATTTACTTGTCAGATCAACCTTTTCTTAAATTAATGAATGCTTCGTTCGAGAATATGAAAAGATTGAATAAACTCTATGGCAAAGTTATGCAGCAGTTGATACCTTAATAAACATCATGGATTAAAAGTTGTTTAAACTTTAACAGGACTTTGCATGTCAAATATCATCTCGAGCAGATTGCTTTTGGGAGTATATTTCTCTTTTAAAGGCGTCCATTTTGCCTCGTCATGCCTTCCGAAATTACACAACAAAGCTTTACATAATCACGATTATCCAATATTGAATACAAATTTATTAAATTAAAGTCCTCTTCGTAGAAAATTTCAACTTCCTGTCTTTTCGTTAAACTCACTTGAAAGTCACCTTATTAATAGGGCTTCGTGAATGAAGGGAAAGTTAGAAAGGTTATCTGTCTTTCCAATAAATGTTGGAAAAGCTTTTTTCATTCTCTCTACCTGAATTCATGCAATTAGATGGACACATTAATGAATTGATAGAAGCTTAATCAAATCAGTTTTGACATTTTTCTACGAAACTTAGCATAAAGCAAAACTTTTAAATAGATCTTCAGGAAATGGCCCAGTTTTATTGTTTGGGGGTTAATTTCATTATGAGTTAAGAGTTTTGAAATTATGGCTTCGTAAATTTCATATCGACGCGATCGCATTTGTATGGGTGGCGTTTGCGTCATTATGACAAGAATCACAGCCTGAATTTTAATATTTGTTTTGGCCTTATAAATAATATTTGTATGGTAAAGCGTAATCAAAGCTTTCTCTTCACTCTGTCTAGAAGTTTTGTTTCATTTGATTAAAGAGAAAGAACTTTTAAAAGGCTTTCAATCACTATATGAATTTAAATTTTAATCACTACAGATTTTTTGCATAAAATACCACGACGTATTTCTCGACATTAAATTTTGTCGTTTCTCTTGACTGTGATTTAGACGACGAGTGCACTGAAGTAATTTTGCACGTTTCCATTTGTTTATTAATGGCCAATAAGAATGTAAACTCTACGCATTAGGATAATCTCATTATTTTAGTTAATGAAGTCTAAATGATAAATTAAGGAGAGCATCTTAGGCGTCTCACTCCTTTCATTCTGAGTTTGCAACATAATCCATAACGGTTGGGTGTTCTATTATGAGTGTAATTAATTTTTTCCCCTCTTACGTCCTGACTTTACCTCTTTCATTTTTCACTAGGATTCAATGCTAATAAGAAGGTATGACTTTGCTATTAGCCAGAGAGAGAACGGGCGTGGCCAAAAAGGCCATCAGATGAATGGAAAGACTCTTACACCCTTAGGGAACGAGAAAGAGGGAAGAGGAAAGAAATAAAAAAAAAACAGGGAGTGAGAGGAAGAAGGTCATTTGAATAACCTCTTCCAGTATATTTGGGGCATAAAATTTAACCGTTGGATATTTTTTTTCCGAAGGGTCGCACAGATTATTTTTAGAGGTTTCACGCTAATGCGGAATTATGCAAACCGAAGCGAAAAACAACGAAGGCGGCAGCACTGGTGACGGAGTGAAACATTAATAAGATTTACCCGAGCAAATATGTCATAGGGAAAACGGAATTGGGCGAAGTTAAAGACATAAATTTTTAAATAAAAGACACCTTATTTTTATTATTAATTTTAGCATCACTACTAAAATAGAAAGTAGGAAGTTAATTTCCCAAATGATTTAGTTCTATTCTCGCATTTTTCATTTTTGTATAATTTCTTGTAAATTAAATGATATCAATGAAACGGACTGTTAGATTGCACATTTTTAATATTTTCTAGTATCTTTAATTATATTTTTGTTCTATTCAGTCGAATCGGAGGTCTTTGCGCACGTATGTTCTTAACAAAAGACAGAGAGCTTACAGTTCCTTATAACCGACAAGGTGACAGCTCTAGTCAGTTATAAAGAATTGTAAAGCTTCCATTTCTTTTGATAAACATTAATTACTAAGTAGCGGGAAAATGAAGCTATGTCTATTCGGTTTTACAATTTCCGGCTATCTATCCCTCCCTTCATATTTTTTACTGCTGTTCGTAGTTGAAATTCGGAATACATCTTAGCATTAGCATGTTTTATTCACTATTTAGTATAGTTTTTGATTGGTCTACTGGTGTCGGAATTGCTGGAGTCGGAATTACGGGGACCTTCCATCTATATGATGCAAAGGAGCGAAATTCGGTATGCAGATTTCTCTATGCAAGATCTAAATTATGACGACCAATTGTCCCGATGCTGTAAAGGTAGCAGTCACATGGTCTTTAGAACTATTAACTTTTTAAATGGCAACATACGGCATGTGATACGTCATTCTATTGGAAATGAAAGAAACGTAAGAAGATAGTCCTTTTAATTTTTTATACTACTTTCGAGAAAATCAATTTTTGGAAAAAATAGGTTTAAAAACTACGGATAAAACAAGTAACAAATAGACGAATGCAGGTCTTCCGCTATTTTTCTATACCGTCCTCAGGGGGGATTACTTTCTTGTTAATATAAAATTGTATACGGTGATCAGAAAGTCTCTCCCTAATAAAGAAATTGAATAAAACAAAAACTATGTTAGATAGAGATTTTTTATGCTGTGTACAAATCTCTTTTACGGATGGTACGTTATAAGCCGAAGCGCTCTAGGTGGCACTACATCGGCCGTACTAGAAGAGCTACGTACGAGGGGTATTTTTAATTTAGGTCCGTTGTAAATATCTTAGAAATCTCATACACTCATAGTAAAGCGCATGAGCACAAATATTAGCATCTTGCTTACAGGCAGAGCTGTTTATAGCCGTATTGTCAGTGTATAAGCTTTGCATAGTTTCACAGTAGATTATAGAGATCGCAGCCGACCGCGAAATACGGTCGGTTATCCGTTTTTTGACAGCAAGAAACATAGCAGCAGCGGACATTAAACATCAGATCTGTTAAATATATGGACCTAATGCCTACTGTCATCTACAGTTTCCCCATGTCATCCGGAGTGCTCTTACTCCACGACAATGCGAGTTCACATTTCTCTGCATAAATGCAAGTCTAATCAAATCTTTTCTTTTGAAACATATGACCCCCGCCATACAGTTTGGATCTTGCGTCCAGTGACTACTGCCTGTTCAGATATCTAAAGGAGTTCGTCGTAGGCCAGATTTCAGCGAAGTGAAAACTGCGTGGCTTTCCTTTTCTGTAACTGCATGTTTTTCCTCACAGGCGGTATACTTTCCTTACTATTATAAGCTCATTGAATGCTTGATCAGCGTTTCAAGAACTTGGAAACTATGTAGAGAAATGGTAAAAAGTATGTAGAATCTGGTAAAAAATAAATTTTGAAAATATATATGATGGACCTTACTTAAAAATCAGGGGGTGGCCGTGGCCTGGTTGTCTCGTCGGTTGGCTTGCCAATCGATGGAGTTCAGCAACTTCAGGCGCGGCCAGCTGCTGGCTGGGTGACGGCCAGGGCTTGAGGGCCACTGCTGGCGGGACAGCTATTTGGGGCACGGCTGTTGGAGGACTTTAGTCTGACCCATTTGCTAAGTGACCATAGCTGGTTTTCCAGCAGTTGGTACAGCCACTGGTTTGTTTGTCCGCCAGCAGCTCTTCCATCAT
This sequence comes from Rhysida immarginata, assembly GCA_023313115.1. NCBI lineage: Eukaryota > Metazoa > Arthropoda > Chilopoda > Scolopendromorpha > Scolopendridae > Rhysida > Rhysida immarginata. Next base: position 577,399 of record JAHWFO010005730.1, on the reverse strand, counting down.
GAAACCCCCCGTGCTTCGGAGGGCACGTTAAGCCGTCGGTCCCGGCTGCTACTGTCATCTCGTAGCAGTCGTTATTCACTGGGATGGCGCAAAACTCCCTCGTAGGAGTAGGTGCCGCAGATTATCGCGATAATCTACGCTCTGTACTAGATACTAAGATACTTAAAAATCACCCCTTGTAGCAGTTCACTTAGAAGAATCATAGCCGTGGGTAATCTTCCAACAGGATTGTGCGCGGCCGTGTTAGGCATAATCTGAACGATGATTTAGAAGGGATGGTCCTACACCATGGCTTCCACGTTCTGTGATATTACTCCCTTACAGTTTTTTCCTTCCCTTCTCTCCTTTCTAGTTGTGAGGATATGTTAAATATAAAGTGTTTTCTACACCGGACCCCAATATGTACATGTTGCGGGCGAGGATAACGGATGCGATGATACCAATAAAAGGAGATATGCTGGCGAATACTTGGCCAGAAATTGAGTATCCTTCAGAAGTTTTCTAAGTACCGAAAAGGATACACAATGAGGTTTATTAAGGACAAGATGAAAAAAATAATACAACAAGAATTTTTTTAACAAAATTGAACCGACTTCATGGGTCAAAAACCTTTCAAGAAAAATATTCAGTCGAATAGCGAAAACCCCATCCAATTCGGATCAGTAGCTTTTGAGAAAATCGCGAACATACATACATACGGGTCAAACAGAGAACCTCCTTTTTTGAAATCGGTAAAAAGATTGTAATTATCCTCTAACATATTTTTGTTTTATTAATTTTTTTTTTTTATCAAGAAAAGACTTTCTGATCACTTTCTATATTGCATTAAAGAATAACTCATACTGTTTCTGTGAGGACTTTTATTACACGCTGTACCTCTAATGTTTACATTATTGATGAAAATAGGAAAGAGTCCAGGCCATGGAATTTTCTTTCCTATTTTCATCAGTATTTTTAATATTGTACTTCCATGATATCGACAGTAATGAAAAAAAATACCTATTATTATCCAATTACGAGTATTTATGTCAATAAGCTCGTGAGTAATACCGTATACATAATCTTCTTTTATATATTGAAGATCATTTTAAAACACTTTTGGGTTTGGAAACATTTTCATTCATTTTTTTGTAAAAAGATTTACTTTAAGCTCTGCCATCTTCCTAGTGTGCACGTTAGGGCTGTATTTCAAAAATTCTAATCTGATCTTTCTCGGAGACAAGAAAAGACTGAACAACATTTCTTTAAATATTTATTTATATAAAACTTAAAGTTCTAGCTTTATACTGTTCTCCAAGCAGCAACAATAACACCTTTCTCCAAGCAGCAATAATAACAAGGAGTCGACATCTTTCACCACATTTCCGTGTCCTTCTTCCTTATAACGTTTATGTAAGTGATTATTTATTTTTCATGATATAAATTGCCAAGACAAAGTGTAGTTAAATTCTATAATTAAACATTAATATTTTTTACGTTAAAATAACGGGTTATTCAAAAACTTGGAGCACATTTCAAATATTTATTTCAAACGAACTGTAAAAGAGAGAAACACATTCCGCACAACTTTGGATAGATCAAAGTTCAGTGTTTTAAAAAGCCGCCTAGAATTCAAAAGCGGCGCTCTTTCTTGATCATAGGTAAACGGCGACGCCACAGGAGAAGTCGTTTTGAGTGCTGCAGTTTGAGAAGTGTGAATAATCTGTTGTTCAAGTGCTACGTGAATTCCGCCATCGTGTCAACAAACCGCCGTCTCTCATAAGCAAATTTACGAGTTGTATATTAAAAATTATCCTAGAAGATGGTTGTATGCAAATGGAAAATTAATGTTCGTCCTCGCACGAATTTTCTATAATTTTTAATGCACTATAGATGGAGCTTTCGCCAGTCTGGCAGCAGTGGCTTCGAAACGCGTCAGCCTTCAATAAAATTTCCATTGGTGTTTATTTTTGATTCTATTCTTCTATTTACAGATTTAGATACAAAATCTGGTCACTATGTTTTTTAGTGTCACTTTTATAAAATATGTGTTAACTTTTTAATGATCGATTTATCATTTCCTATTTTTTGATTTCTTTTTTATTTTAAAAATTATCAATTGTAAATACACACTCATAAGTTTTTATTTTCTGTGCGTTTGTCATTCGCACGGGTTAAGCTATTTTTCTTCTGAATAAGAAAGGGCGCTGATGTAAAACCTGGAACTTCTGGGCGGTGGGATTTTAAAACTCTGAACCTTCCTCTATTCAATGATATAGGAATTTGATGGGTTTTTTTTAATATTTGTTTGAAATAAGTATTTGAAATCTACTCCAACTTGTTGATTAAACCTATACAATTAATAAATAAATACAATTAATAATAATTATAAATATTTAAAGGTTTTATGCAACATAACGATCTATTGTAAACATGTAAATTAGCATTTAAAAGCCAATTCATAAAATTATTACTATTTGAAACCTTTGGATTCTGAAAAAAAAATTGTATCCTATTAAGAGCTTTATATTCTATTAGTATATTTCTTCATTACTTCTATATCTATGTTAGCTTCAGTTAACTTACTTAGAACAATAATGATATTTGTTCGACAGAAAAAAAAATTCTTTATTTAAAATGTTATCCTGGAATTCACTTTTTTCCGAAAGCTTCATTAGAGCTTTACCTGAATTTGCTCAAGAAGTTAAAAAATAATACACATCTAAAATATTCAGTTCAAAGTTTGCATTAATGTATTTTAAGAATATTAAAATAAAACCATTAGACTTAATGCATAATTTAATTGCAAACAATTGTTAAAAATAAATCATGAATTTCGAGACTTGAATTAGATATCATATTTTAAATAAATAGATTTTTTCAGCTCTTTTGTAATTAAGTGTTTACAATCACGAGTCTAAGTTTACTTGTCTTTCCAATGCAAATAAAATATAGCAGACACAAATTTAAGGGTTTTCTTTTAATTAGAAGCCTATTACTTATTTATTTCGCGAACTAATCATATTTCGTTAAAGTCACCGGCAGTCAGGAACCGTTTAAAGTTAAATAATGCCACCACGGTTTTCATGCAAATGCCCCACTACGTCACCTGACGTCAACGATAATAAAAAACATGAATATTTAACTTCTTCATATTGTGAAGGCCAACGAACTCGGCTTGGTGTTGAACCGTTCTTATTTCCATAGAACCGGACTCTCTCTCCTCTCTCTCTCTCTCTCTCTCTCTCTCTCTCTCTCTCTCTCTCTTAAAGCTTAAAAGGATCGCCCTCAAATCGATGGGCGGATTTTTTTTACTATTCCGAAACGAGGGAGGGAAAAAAAAAACATTTATTTTAACGAATATCTAATAGCATGTGTAAGTGAGAGACGGAATTTTTTAACACCGGAATATTTAATGGAACATCGATTTTTATTTTTTTTTAATAATAGGGAGTGGAGTGTGGTTTGTTAAAGTTTTTTCAAAACTAACGCTGCTATAATTAAGCTATGTTTTGGCATTTCAAGGATAGATTTCAAATCTGAATTTGGATTTCAATTGTTATTAATGAAATGTTTTTTTAAAAATAAATTTCTTCTAAATTTTTTTTATTTCCATTATTTATTAAGTACCGAAAGGTGCTTTATGCTATCAGTGTGGGGAAACGTGTCTGTCCGTCTGTCTGTCTGTCCGTCTGTCTGTCTGTCTGTCTGTAACTCAAACTCCTCCGAGGCTATGAAAGATTTTCAAAATCTGTTTTCGTCAGTCGATGAATATGGTTCATGGCACGAACAAGTTACAAATATTATCTAAATCGGTTCATTGGCACGTGCATGAATGGTACCTCTATTTTCCCGCCTAGCAATTTTCTATGGGAAGATATATTGACTAATATATCAAACAAATTGTAATGACGAGATAGATGCGGTTATTCATTACTATTTTCGTCAGTCGATGAATATGGTACATGGCATGAACAAATCACAAATATTATCTAAATCGGTTCAATAGCACGTGCACAAATGGTACCATCACGACCCCACCTAGCAATTTTCAATGAAGAGATATATTAGTTAATATGTCAAACAAATCGTAATGACGAGATACAAGCGAATATAAATTACTATTTCGGCCATTGATAATTATGGTTCAGGAAATGAACCATTTTGAAAATTGTTGCAATCGAAACATTGGCACGTGCACTAATGGTACTCTTATGACACCATCAAGAATTTTCAAAGATAGGATATATCAAACAAACAGGGATGATGTATCATAAATGAATATAACGTAAAATTAATGATAGTCCAAATTGGTTTCATGGAACCTGGTTTAGTGGAACCATGATGGTTCATTAGAACTTTCAACGCTAAAATATTGCATGTAATATACCAAACGACTTGGAATGACGTGTCATAAATGAATATAACGTAAATTAATGATAGTCCAAATTGGTTTCAAGGAAACTGGTTTAGTGGAACCATTCTGGTTTAGTGGAACCATCATGGTTCATTGGAACCTTCAATGCTAAAATATGGCATGTAATATATCAAACCATTTGGAATGAGGTGTCATGAATGAATATAACGTAAAATTAATGATAGTCCAAATTGGTTTCAAGGAACCTGGTTTAGTGGAACCATGATGGTTCATTGGAACTTTCAATGCTAAAATATGGCATGTAATATATCAAACGACTTGGAATGAGGTGTCATG
>JAHWFO010005730.1:546880-571960 GCA_023313115.1 Rhysida immarginata | reverse complement strand
TTTAAAAATAAATTTCTTCTAAATTTTTTTTATTTCCATTATTTATTTTATATTAGATAACCAAACTATTCTATTATGGTCTTGAATCGTTTCTAACGTAGAAATAAGATGCAGGAACGCAGTAAAAATAACCTGTCCTAATCTTAAAGGTTTGAATAAATTAATAAGGATTATGAGGCTTAGGCTATTTCCAAATTTAGGAGAATTTTAAATATCTTGATATGAGAATTTATAATTTCTCATATCAAGTTATCTCCTGCTAATATGATAAATGAAAAAAAATGGCACTTGAACGTCTAATATACTGTATTGATACTTATTGTTACATACATTTTAAGTTCAGTCTAGACATTCTTAGCGATTTAAATGTTGAATATTTTCTGAACTTGTACGAGTACACGAAATAAAGAAAGATTTTATTATCATGAAATGCAATAGGAGGATTTTGAATAGTTAATTAACAAATAAATATCACATATGTTTATAAGCATTTGTTGATTTTCAAAGACAAAGATAAAAACATTTAATTCGAAACATGTAATTATTGGCTTGAAATGAGTCTTCTGTCGTCTTCGAAAATTATTTTAAAAATAGTGTTTTTATTATAAAAATCATGTTTTTTTTTGTGAAAATTATGACAAAAAAATGTTTCATTTTTAAATTCTTCTTACTTTAAGGAATACATTTCCAAAGTTTCATAATTTAATTATAAGCCAATGTTTAAATATCAGTACTTTTATGAAGCAAAAAAAAATGCTTTAATTAATAGCAAACATTTATATCTAAACTTTCATAGTTAATTATATGCCAATGTTACATACCGGGTGTTTCAAAAATAACCGGTATATTTGAAAAATCAATAAAAACTTAACGGGCAGCGATAGAAATACACCGTTTGTAATTTCGAAAGTTTGTCTGCCTGAAAATTTACTGTTGTCCCAAGCATATTGCAACACAAGGTGTATTTCTATCGCTGCCCGTTTAGTTTTTATTGATTTTTCAAATATACCGGTTATTTTTGAAACACCCGGTACGAGCATTTTATGAATCAAAAACTTCTCTAATTAATTTCGTACTTTATCTCATTTTTTTCGAAATGTAGTTTTTTGATGCTTTGACTTACATTTGGTGTAATATCTTTAGAACTAATGGCCCAATTGTGATTTTTTTTATCTTTTGTATATAATTTCATGTAGAAAAGAATGAATTACAATTATGATCATATAGTGCTTAGTTATTAATATGTATTTTATGTTTCCGTACGGAACGCAATAGTTCAGTGCAGTCGAATAATAATGTTCATATACCAAATGCGATACGATACGCTAGTTTTATGATAACCATCTTCAAATTCGTCACGTGCATGTTTAAGCTCGGCGAAGATGGGCAAATGCTAAAAGGCCGAATTTTTCACTTTCAAGATTTCGACAATCAATGTGTTTTCTGTTATTGTATTACTTTCTTACTTTGTTTTGTAATTTTTCACCCTCAACGGCGTCACAGTGTATGTTATATTATCCACCGTGTTCTAAAATACATTAAACGCGAAATTTAAAAATATAGTAAAGTTAAAAATTATTCTTTATAATTATTGGTTTGAGATTTTTTAATAATCTTAGTTCACTTGTATCATTAAAAAATTTTAAAAATCATTAGATTTGAACGATTTGTTTTATTGATACTATGCCAAACTGATGTATGTTTTTAAGGTGTGGATTCTATATTTCCATCTATCCGCATTTGTTAAGATGCGAGAAACATAATATAAACAATTTTTAATCCGTCTTTCATCGCTGTCTACAAATATCGCATCCAAATTTCTGTTGCACTAATAATTTCCGAAATATGGGCCAAAAATAAAATTTCCGAAATATGCTATATCTCAAAAATGGCCAATCACAGCAAAATGAAACGAAAATAGTTTAATTGCACATAAGAAATCAATTAATTTTTTTATTGACTAGTGGTTAATATTCCGACGGATTCTATCGATAATTATTTTCGATAATCGATATTCAATATCTCTAGATATGACAGCCGATCCGATGCGATTCATACATGTGTCCCGTTATGAGTGAACGAAAATTTGAGGGATGATAGATAGGATTATAACCTATTAAAAAAAAAAAAAAACAAAATATGAACTTAGTAAAAACCTCACCGTTTTTGTGATATTAAGGATTTTATCATTTTTTCGAAAATCTCTACTGTGCTTCATTTTATTATATTGCTGCGGCCACAAACCACATTCGTTTGCACTTATATTTTATTACAAAAACCAGTGACTTTTTCTTTAAATTGTGTTTTCTGTCATTTCATCACAATTTATTCCTTTCGAATTGTTGAATAAAAAAACAAAAGTATTACACCATTTTAATATCTCCATTAAATACACATTTTTTTAAATTAGTAAATTGATTTCATTCAGTACTTTTTTTCACCAAAAGAGGTCAAAGTTAAAAGAAAAAATAAATTCAGTAGTAAAATTTAGAATTTTTTTTTCCTCAGTTATCTGAAATTTTTTTCATAAACTGATGCGTGAGTCAGGCGAGATAGCTCTTCAAGGGTATGTAGTAAAAAAAAAATAAGTACAAACGAATGTGGTTTGTGGCCGCAGCAATATAAAGTAAAAGTGAGATTTTTACTAAGGTCATATTTTGATATTTTGGTAGGTCATAACCCCAGGTATCATCCCTCAAATTTTCGTTCACTCATTACGGGACACCCTGTATAGTCCATATAGTAGAAGCAAAATTTTAGAAAAAAATTCAAAATTGGACCGATCGCCACGGAAATATTAAATTATTAAGTTCGTTTCGGTAATGATAGCTTACTCATTCTCATCTGATTTTATATAAAATTGACCATAATTTTAGAACTAATAAAAGTTGTTTTTTTTCAAAAAGATTGTTTAAAAAAATATGATCATTGTTTGCAATAATAAAATTTATTTTTCTTCAGCATAAATTTTTTTAATACAAGAATTGGCATTTGCACGTGTAAGCTATCTTTAAGCAGTTTTTTGAAATAGTTATTGACCAAAAAAAAAGAAAAAGAGGGGGATTAATCTAAATTCCGCTGGAACGAATAGGAGAGGTTTAACACAGCGAACGTTTTAAAAATGTCTTTTCATTCAGTGTAATTGCCTTAGTTTCATTTCATCTTTCCATACATTTAATAGAAGTTGGAGTAAGTGAATTAATAAAGAAAAGTTAAGGTAAGGGGAGGGAAAAATAATTTTTTTAATGAGCGCGACAGTGTTCATGGTGTTAACTCTTTCGTTACTAATTGACGACGTTTCCTCTTTTTAGTTGTCAAGATTCCTGCGTCGAGCAGTAGATGGCGTGGGTGAGGCCAACGAGCTTTTGCGCCGCTCTCGATCCGAAGCAATCAGTGCTCGGTGGTTGTAACGGAACCAAGTCGCGAGTTGGGAGCGAGAGCTGGAAACGAGCCCCCTCAATGGAAACTAACGCTACTCATCCTCCAGACACGTGGATTTCTTGTTCATAACCCCCGTCGTTGGAAATTGTAAAAACAAAAAATCAAAACTAAACAATCAGAACCAAAAGTAGTAAAGAGGGGGAAAAAAGGATGCGAGCTCGGAGCGAAGCCGCCCTGTCCGTGGCCCTGTTAGCTTTCCTCTGCCGCCTAGGTGAGTAAACGCTTACGAGAATTTTCACGTTACACTCCTCCGTGGCGGTTCCACATTCTTCCGCCAAGCCAATCAGCCTGCCTGCCCTGGGCACATGCTTAGATAAACCTCACACAAACAAACTCGCTCTCTCTTATTTTTATTCATTTCTTTTATGATCTATTATCTAACCATTTTATGCTGATCCTAAACGATTGGAAGGCATTTCCATGTTCTATTCGTTCTTCGCTTTTACTTCATAACAGTTCGAGCAAAGAATAAAAGAGTATTTAAAGGGAAGTTGTTGGCTTCTCCTTATAGCATCACGAACTTCCACGAAGCTTATTTCAATCCCTTATCGATTATCTCAAGTCGTCTTATTGCTTTTTAAATCTATTATTTTAAAATAATCATTAATTTATCTGCCTTTCTTCTATGGCTAAAGAATATTAAACATTCCCATGCATGTTTTATACTCTTCATTCTTATTATGTGTTAGCTAAGAAATCTGAAAAATTAATATGGCATCGCTGCATAGCTTTTAGGAATAGAAGGATGCATCATAGGCAACTATATTTTAAATTTCATCACACTCATTTCTGTGCTATTAATTAATAAATGTCATTAAGTAAGAAACTGATATGTTTATTTTTAAGACATTGAGATATTTTTCTAATATTCTTTATCGGGAATATTTTTTCTCATCTTTTTCCTTTTAAATTTATTAAGAAAATTACTGCTTTTGTTATTTATTAACATTGATTTAAAAATTTAATACATAAAATAAAGACTTAAATTAATTCTTTCATTTCAGAATATTTCGAATTTATTGATTGTTTATGCTTCCTAAATTCACTTACGTTATTATTGCAATAAGAAATTGTGTTAAAAGTTTTTTTCTTTCCATATCCTCATGGCGAACATTATTCCGTTTTATCTCGTAACTAAGTTTTAGTGCTAATGAGATAAATTTAGTTTGAATAAGGAAACACGTGAATAATTTTTAAATGGTACGCTAAGAAATCAACCTTTTCAAAGGGGATCTAGTTATTTGCTCGCATGCATCACTGAATGCCTCTTAGAAACAACTGAAAGGAAACTCATATTATAGGACGTCAACAGCTCTTTGGCGATGAATGTCAAAGAGAATTTATAAAGTTCCAATTCGATAAAATTGCGTAAAAAATCTGAAATGCGAGTGATCATTACAAATGTCAACGAAAGTTATATTCAAACATTGCAAACTCAGTTCTTTTACGAAAGAAATCGATAAACTAGGCTTCACATTAAAAAAAAAAGAATTCATACTTGGAGTTTAAATTTTAGGAGTGTATTTAATTCATTATAAATACTTAATAACGTTTTGGAATTTAAAGAGTAGAGATGTAGTTGGGTTATGGTATGTGAAAATCGGTAAATGATGGCGGTTTGTTTTTTGTTTTTTTTGTCGATCGGCGTCATTAGCTCTCAAGTATGTCGCCACTCTGTATTTTCCTCTTTACGTCACCGGAACACCCCTTTAGGTGTGGCTACCGAAGATTGTGGGAAGGAAAGGAAGAGATAGGACTTGTGAAGGATAGTGAAGAGGGAATGACCCGAGTAGGATCACACATTTGCTTTCGTCGTCAGTTTTCTCTGCTTCGTGTTGAAGTTTATGAACTCGGGGAGGATTTAGTGGGAGAGCTTCGTCGCCCTCGGACAATTGTCCAGTTTGACATCCGTCACTGTTCTTCCGTCTCGGTCTTCTTTGAGGGAAAGAATTAAAGTTGCACTGGGTTAAACTGATATGTCAAAAAATAAATAAACGAAAGAACTCAATGAAGTGGAGAAAAGGTAATATTGATCTAGGAAGGAAATCTTCGATGATTCAAGTGCCATTAAAAAGTTTTTGTTTCTCAAGATTATCTTTAAACGCTTTGATATATTCGCCAATATGAATGAAGAAAGCCTTTACTTGCTTTTACGAATTATGAAATATTTATTTGCCAATATGAATGAAGTATTATTGTCATTGCACTTCTTGAAATAAATCGTTTCATCAAATAGTGAAAGTAGGCTATCGTCCTCAAATTGTGATTTACCAATCGAACAAACGAACTAATAGTAGAGCTTTCACGTGAGAGAAGAGTTAGTCAATCGGAATGATAAAGGCCGATCGAATGATTTAACATTTCATCGCACACAGGATCCAACTAAATAATTGACGACCTTCTTCTACTCACGATAATAATAAACTTTTTAAAGGTTATATTTTTCATATTCATATCAAAACGAGTTACTTCTAAATGCTCAAAAAGAGTTAGAAACAGATGCGCTTCTACAACAAATTAAAAATATCCTGTCATAAACTAATTATCTATCTATATTTTGTCTGCCATTCTTGTTACTTTTATTTTCTTTATTTATTTTGTACCAAATTTAATATTTATTTATTTATTTATTTATTTATTTATTTATTAATTACTTGGGTTCAATACGTCCATCCAGGGCCTGTATGGCCAGAGGCCGACGAGTTGGGTCCCTGGATGGATCTGGATTCACGACTGCTGTATGATGGTCACAGCAGCCGGGGGGGTAAAGATCTGCTATCACGGATGGTCACCCATCCAGTGACGAGCCGTGCCTGATGTAACTTAACTTCACAGAAGTTGTGTTCAGTGAAAGCCCACCAGGCCACGGCCTCCCCAAATAATATTTACTTATTAAAACAAATATATCATATATCATTTAATAATCATTATTATTATCTCTTTTAATCTTTATACAAAGAAAAATTTTGATGATTATCACCAACAATAATATCTAAATTCGTTATTTAACTCTTCAACTTCAAAATTACTAATAATGTTCTATGAACGATATTAACGATAGCCGAAATAATTGTCGTTAAAATATATATAGCATCATTTAGCTTAAGTCTATATTTCTCTAAATCATTTACATTTTTCAGCTTATTGAAATTAAAATTGATTTTATTCTGTTCTTATAGAACTTGTATATGCAAACTGCTTGGGAAGCTAAAAAATACGAAATTTGTTGGTTGAGAAGTATTTAGAATATTTTCATATTCTTCAATCCTTAATAATTCCTACATGGTTTGGTGAAGCAAAGTATTATATTCATAATAAAAAAAGTGAATATTTAAGTATGATAAAATATTTTTATTGAAAAAGAATTAATCATCATTAATGAAATTAAGTGACAATGCCTTTAAAATTTCAAAATAACTTGCTATAATTGGTTAACGCTTGAAAAATTTCAGCAAATCACCTTCATGGATCGGTAGGGATAAGATTAACGAGTTAGTGTTGAGTTCCAAAGGTGATTGGTTCAAGCCCTGCTGATAAATTCCATTAACTTGGTGTTACAACATCTATACGAAGATTATCTTTAAAACTACTATTTTCTAATGGAACAAAAGCGGAAATTAAATTCCATATTTACAAACAATGAACATTATCATATTATCGACATTTTCGACGTTGATATTTTGGCGACAATTCGAGTAGAATTTCATTTTGCTGTTACTAACAAAAGCATTTAAAATAAATTTCAATAAAAATTTTTTTGAATTCATATCTGCAATTTCCTTGTTATTTGTTGTTGTACTACACTTAAATATTTATCTGATAGTGAATAAATTTTTAATAACGAAATCTTCATTATTGAAAATCAATTCTCACTTGTCGCTGTTCAATTAGCGATGATTCTAAACAACTTAATTAAAATCCGATTTTTACGTTTGCATTTATCGTAGAAATTATTGAAATAAATCTTAGTACTTCAAGTATAAAATATAATTTAATAACAAAAATAGTTATATTTACAATAAACTTCATAGTTAACCTATTCAGATTTATTTCTACATTTTATAATTTCCTCAACATATTTTTCTACTGTTTACTGTTCTCTTTTCATTATTGGTTATTGTCGTTCACTTTTGTCCTTCTGAGCTTCTTCGGTTTAAAGTGTTTCTTTGGAAAAACTGGTGAAATATTGCATTAAAAGCTTAAAATTTCTGAAAATTATCTTTAGTATGTGAGTTAATCTTTCGTAATAAACTTTATCTGAGCACGATATTCGGGACATTTTTCAAGTCATTAGAATCGTCATCTGTAAAGCATATTTGTGTAAAAAGAAAGTCATATCGTATTGCTAATGGCAATCTAATATTTTGCTGACGGCAAGGAAACATCATCTTCCTTACAAAATTATTATTGTTTTATTCTAAAAAGAGAGTCTATACCGGAGTAGGAGTTCAATTTAAATTACATTCCTATTGTCCGAATCAAAAATGTATTTGGAATGAATTTTAGGTAAATAAAGCGAATTAGAGTTTTGTGAGAGTTTGCGAGTAAAATTAAATAGTGAACTGGAATTGTTTTCCATTTTTATTTTCTCTAAAGATGGTATTCAAATTGCACTTATTAAATTTGGAGCAAAACGACGGATTGGAATTATTAAAATTCGCTTGAGCGTTAAGGGGCTCAAAATCATGGAATCGGAGGTCTTAGCTGTGGTTGAAAACGACGTCCGACGATCCAACCGCTCTTCCTCCGTACCCCCTCCCACCAACATTTGAAAATTGCATAATATCAGTAACTGGATATTATAAGTAGATTTATGTTTTAACACTTACCAGCTTCCTCGTGTGGGTCTTATCTCTTCAGTCGACTCCATAGAGATTTCCGAAAACAAATTGGGTATACATAATGTGCGTATTGCGATTTGAATATGCTGACGGAAAATTGCTGAGTATCACAACGCCATACGAACGAAGTGAAATTATGCAAAACAAAGAAAATTGACCTTTTAGAATTAAGCAATGCGTTTTGCATATTATAAAAGGGTGAAGGTATTTCGTGTTTAGCTTATACAGAAGGAAGGACTGTTTTTCAGATAGCAAAAGAATATTTTGTGTATGTATTTAATTGATTTATATGATTTTTTTGGTTTAAACCTCAAACATTTGCACTTAATAAATAAATAATTAAATAATTTAATAAGTAAATTAAATAAAGATTTATATAGAAAGTATACTGTCTTTTTTTTCATCGTTTGTAACAGAGTTAAATATCCCATTTGGAGATTACTACTGACTTTTGTTGTTGTTTTTTTTTTCATTGTTTTACTGACGATTCTTTTGTGTGGAGATTTTGATTGTTCATAAACGTTTTTGGACTGTACAATTAAAAATTCCACACAAAAGAATCACCAGTAAACAATAAAAAAAATAAAAAACGTTCAGTAATAATCTCCAAATTGGAAATCAACAAAGAAGAAGGATATCAACAATAAAAAAAATCTTCAAAAAAATGATCTCCAAAAAATTATCTCCAAAATTCCTACAGATAAGACAAACAGTGGAAAAAACAACGAAAATTCAAAATATCTTTAAGTATTTAATTTAATTTACTAATTTATTTATTAAGTACAAATGTTGAGGTAAAAAAACAACCCAAAACATCAAATAAATCAGTTAAATGGATCAAAAGACATCAACCTCTCACTTAAAATAGAATATTTTATATTATCATTTTTTATATTGAAAGTTATGTATCTTGAGTGATAAGCAAATAATTTAATAGGTGATTAATACTTTTAAGATTTAACTCAAGATCAGCACACTACATTCATATTTAAAATATGATTTAATTTTAGGGACACACATTCCTTATTAAGTTGGACACTTGAAAATGCTGTCTTAAAATAGAAAACAAGAATTACCGACCTAGTTAAATAAAATAATTTAGAAATAAATTTTTTTAACTAGATGAGCAACTTACCTGTCTACTTAGTTTAAAATCATATTCTATACTGGCATGGATATTATATCTAGCTCAGGGTTCTCCCCAAGCCTTTTGAACGGCTGATTTTGGTGACCGCCCGGCTGAATACACGAAAAACTGCACAACATTGCATAATATTTTATTTGTTTTTAAATTTGTCCGCCCGGTTATTTTAACTTACCATCCACCTGATAAAAGTTTTTGGGGAGAACACTGTAGCTATGCATGTATCACTTCATTTATCAGCTCTGCTGCAGTTTAAACGATTAAAGTCCTCCTCTTTATTAAATCTCGAAGTTTATTTTAATGATATTTATACAAATAACGAATTTTTAAACCAAGACTGCGTTTTGTATAAATTAGTAAAGAGTCTTCATGGGTTCCAATAAACAAAAGGGTGTTGCTAGAAATTGATCGCTTTGGCAATACGTATCATTAATAAGTACGTTAGCTCTGGAGAAACCCCCTCTTTAATTATCAAGAGAGGGGAAAAAAAAGAAGAAAAGGAAAAAAAATAGAAGGGGAGGAAAAAACGGAATCTAATTCCATTAGCTAACGCTATCTTTCTATTAGTGTAGGAGCTGAATAATAGTGCTAATTCGATGTAGATTCCGTAATGGTAATCTCGTTCTATTCAAGTCGATAAGGTCTATTCATTATTCAGTTGGGGCAACTGGCAATTAAATCGAAATATCTTTTAATATACTTTTCTCCTTTACATCTAAGTTGAAGAATTGTTTTAGAATTACGGCAATGAAGCAAAATAAATTAATTTTTATAAAGAAAATAGGTTACTTACTAATAAAAAAAATAACATGAATGAATTTTAATCTAATGCATCACTCACTATATCGAGGAAAATGTTATTCAGTAACTAAATGAATCAATATTCATTTATTAACAGTTTAAGGAACAAAACTTATAAAGATATTTATATTAGATGTTTCTTTCATATAAAAATAGCTGAGCCATAGTTCCTCTTTGAATAATTGCAGTTTGTAAATGTATGTTAGGAAGACAAATGCATATTGCAAAACTACAATGTTTCCAAGCTTTATTTATGAGCCTTTTTGTTTATATTGTTTGTTGTATCACGGGCTTGCTTTCATTAAAGAGAAGATTTATCATTTCCATGTCACAGCAACGTAAATCATTTACAAAACATTCTGTCAAAAGGATGACTTCTTCCTATAAATTGACAAAACTACTATTAATAAAACATTAGATTTATAATGCCGTTTCGATCACTACTTAAAATTGTTTTCTGGTTTTTTTTTCGCAAATGATTTGTTGACTTGCAAGACTTTGTTGGGTATTTTTTTTACATTTCACTTGTTTATAATATCATTACTTTTGTTTTCTGGCTCTGCGTGCGAAATTATGCCGTTTGTAGAGTCGTTCACCAAAGACCTAATTGATTATTATTTTTTGACATTGAATATCATTCTTTTCTATGAAAATTTTTTATGGTTGTTTAACGGTGATGGTAAATTTTTAAAGATATTTTTTCTAAGTTTGTAAAGCAAATATTCCAAAAATAAAGTATATATATATTTAAACACATGTATTTTTAATGTTGCGTGCAAGGAATTTTTTTATATTTTAAACAAGCTTTCCAATTTTTTGTAGCTTCTTCTCACGTTGATATTGATTTCAAAATTTATTAGTAGTCGGTAGGAGACCTCCTAATAAATTTAATTTCACTTTAATGACAGGATTTGTTATTTTTATAGTGATGCCAAACACGTTTGTTTAAAGGGCAAATATTTTATTATTTATTAAATCCTGGCTTTTTTATTTAAACAGGTGGAACAAATAACCCAAATGCTTCTATTTTACCTTTCTTAGTCATAAAAGTAAAGAATTATTTCGTATCGTATACACTTTAAGAGAATCTTTAAGCTTCAAGCTAGAACGGGTGTTGTTAATGGTATATTTATGGAAACAGCAAACTTTCTTCTTTTTTCCCCTTCGATTTCTCCATTTTTTCGTTAAATGCGCCTGTTTATCTCCTATAATTATTGGGTCGGATGCATGAAAGATAAGCACGTTATCTCAGCGCATCTCTAAATTAACATTTGTCATGCAAAAAAGGCAACCGCGTTTTCTCCCACTTTTCCATTAAAACCCCTTCGAACTACCGTGGAATTTACTTGCAGGGGAAGAGCTACGCAGGCGCAAAAGGAAACGGCACAGATTCCTCCGTCTTCGATCTGTTGTTCTATTATGGCACTGGAATTGAATCAAAAGAGGGAAAAGGGAGTAAGGCGGGGGTGGACACAACGAGAATAACTTAGTTAAACGTTTAGCCTTGCCACAATTACACGTTAGACCATTGATGAAGTAATGCCGATTGACAGGTAATGAATGGTCCTCAACTTGAAATCTTTTGCTTGTAATTTTGAAGTAGCTAAAGTTCATTAACTTTGAAAGCAGACATACACGTGGGAGATAATGTTTTCGAATTATGTAACATAAATTTTTTTTCAAGAGGAAAAAAAAAAGAATTGAATCTCATTTGCTCTGAAACTTTGCAAATGCTTGGATTGATGTTTTTTTTTGCATAAAAAAATTTCTTTTAGATGAAATGAAAATGAATCTTCAGTGCGTGCAAATCCAGGAATTTTTATTTAAATTACTCCAAAGTGTCCAGGAAGAAAGAACAGTCAATCTGCTTATTATTTAACATGAGGAGAAGAAATCAAATTTCTATTGTAACGACCTGCATCGCCGTTAAAGCCAACCAAAAAAATTCATTAAATGATTTCGCATAAAGAAAATGACATCCTATTTTTTTATTATGCACATAATGTGCTTAGACGATGAAATTAACATTTTTCATGATTCCACTGCGCATATAATTCCCAGAAATTAACAAAATTCAAACTCAGCCTATAAAATATACTATGAATCGTTTCTGTCACTAAATCCTTCAAAGAGCTGAGCGTAGAGTTTTTAATCTTCTATAGCCGTGGTCGTACATATTAGTTCCAAATATGTAAAAAAAAACAAAAAAAAAACGAAAAAGAAACAAAAGGTGACAACTCAGCAATTTCAACGAAGGGAAAGGAGAGTTTAAAAACTGCTAGATGAATCACGTCCTCATAACTCGTATATTAATGCAAAATACATCTAAGCCCACCAGACTAAAATTAAAAAAAAAAAAAAGATTCACGCTATTGTATGTTTTGCTTAAATGTAAAAAGGAAGCCACAAAATACTTGGATAAAGCTTTTTTGTTTGACTGTAAGGATCAAATGGTGGTGATACTATAAATAGCATGCAAAATAAATTGAAATTTAATAAATGATAATAAAATAATATTTGAAGCCTTAAAATTAATTTATATAATCTAATTTTAACTTTGTATTTATCAATCGCTTTCATATATTTATTAGAATGTAGTATTAACCTAAAACACTATTCTCTTTGGTAAACATTAATGCATATCACAAATTCTGTTTGGCTCAGCTTATTTGGTTTCGTCTTTACGTAAAAATTATTTTATTTGTGAAGAAAACATTAAATTGCTTGGAAAAACAATTTAATTCCCCATTGTGTTTGTGCAGGAAACCATTAAGGAGTATATGAATTATTTATTACACAGTAAAATTAACCATTAGAGTGAATAAGAATTTCCTTAATCTATGCTGCTTCTTGGTGCTAAATTATTTTACAAATGGTCTATCTATAAGTAAAGCAGAATATTAGAAACCAGTTTTTTTTAAGTTGATAATGAAATTTATGAGAAGATTTTAACTTTTGATGAATTCTGAAAATATTGATTCTATTCGACACTATTGGACTTATCTTATATACAGGGTGATTCAAAGTTCAATGTACAAACTTTTAGGGGAGGTAGTAGGGGTGATTCTAAGCAAAAAGTTCATATGAATATGGATCCTCATTTGAAGGTTAACTGAGATATGGACAGAAATATTAGGCCGCCACCAAGATCAACAAGTTAATAACTCAAGTTTTGTAACGCCTAGAATAATGAATTTCGGAGGAACAATGTGGTACATAAAACTCTGTAAACTATTAAAATTTGGTCATATTCCAACAAGTAGTTTCCGAGTTACGTATTCCTTTTGAAATTGATTAACAATTCAAGTCCCAAGTAGGTAACATTAGTTTTTACATTTTATGATATTGGTTAAATCTGCATAGTAATAATTTTTCAGTTGAATAAATTAATAAAAAGGAAAAGTCAAATAGAAAAAAAGATCCAATCGAATAAAATCAAAAGCAAATAACATTATTTTTTCTCATTTTATAATATTCATTCAACGTGTATAATTAATTTTTTTAATTATAAAATATAGTGGTCGTGCAGTATGCCCCCAAAACAGTCTGCCGAGGAAATTAAGCAATTAGGAAGGTAAAAAAGAGACCGACGAGCCATTTTCAATGAAGAGCAAAGTTTACATCTAACAGTTGTAGATGTTTTTTGTGTTAGGTTATAACTCTCAAATTGGCAGTAGTGACTTTGGCACGTTTTAACAGGACACGTTGTGTTAATATCGCTCGCATATTGATAGCGACTTTTTTACTAATGGCAAAACTGTCAATTATCGCAATCCTGTCAGTTATCACAGTTCTGTCACAGATCAAATTTTTAAAATTAAAATCGAACTTACAGTTTCCACTGTTGCAGTAACCGTCATACGACGGGCTTTCGAATAAAATCAAAAGCAAGCTGTGTCTGACGCGAACTGTGATGATCCGTTGTAACAAGCTTGAGCTGGGAAAGAAAACCAAGCTGTCATTTTTCAAATCCATCTGTGTCCCCATTCTCATCTACGATCACGAACCTTGGGTAATGACCGAAAGAGTGCCGAAATGAAATCCTGGGAAGTGTGGCAGATGTTCCCTACTAGATAGTGTTCAGCATCACCATACGGCAGTCTTTAGGTGTTTGCCACTACTTTTCCGCATTGAGAGGGCTCAGTTGCTTCGGTATGGCCACATGTACGTATGCCGCAAACTCTTTGTATTAATTATCTAAGTGTAGAAATTTCCTTATAGTGTGGCATGAGCCTAAGATTATGGATTTCCGTAGACTTTATATAATGGATGTGGAATAGCTCTGTAATAGAAAGAATGATAGGAACAATATTCGTTTTGTTGGCTTCCCAAATGCCTTTTATTTTGTTTGCAAGGTCGGTTAGTGATTTTGTTTGGGTAGGTCTTTTGTAAATTACGCTTTTTGGAATATATCAATTGTACACTACATGATCAAAGGAGTTGGGACACCTGTTGCTCTACCGTAAAGCCGCAAAAAGCTTCAATCAGTAGTGTGTAGGACCACCCCGAGCTGCTATCACTGCCTCCACCCTACATGACATACTGTCCACAAGTTTACAGTATGTGTCCACAGGTATTGACCTCCATTCCTCGAGGAGTGTCGTGGTCAGTTCTTGGACAGATGTAGGGCGAACCATCCTGGATCTCACATGTCGTTCCAATTCGTCCCAAAGATGTTCGATGGGGCTGAGATCAGGACTCTGGGCGGGCCAATCCAGTTCATCAACCCGCATCTCGTGAAACCAGTCGGATATGGATCTTGCTTTGTGGCAAGGCGCGTTGACGTGCTGGAAGAGGAACGGCCCGTCACCGAAGTGTTCCCACAGCGCTGGAAGCGCCCCGTTATCCAGAACGGTCCTGTAGCCATCAGCATAGAGGTTTCCGTCCACCTTGATGAGCGGGCCCAGTCCAGTCCAGGAGAAACACCCCAGGTGTTCACAGGGGTGTCCCAACTCCTTTGATCATGTAGTGTATATGGCACTTTTTAGACAAAAAAAAGTAAAAATAGCATCAATATAAACAATATGACTGTTTTTATTACGTCTGGCGCATTTCGAAGCGAGTGCTTCAAATACAGAGCCAGGATTTATGTCTGGGACTTATTTATGGCTACCAAAAAGCGTGTTCGTTTAAGCCTTCAGACTAAGATGAAATCCAAAATATTATGCGACTCGGATATATCGTAATTGTTCTTTGTCTTGTCTTCGCACAAGTAATACTAAAGTCAAACTTTTGTATATCCTCCTTCAGAAATTGTATTTGATTATTAGGATTTTCAGCAACAAAGAGAATATTATCGTTTACCAACTTCGAATTTCTAGATAGTATTTTTTTGCTGATCTAAAGGATGTTTCTGAATGGTCTGTACAATCTTTCAGAATTATGTTCCTGCAGAAAATGTCATATGAATATGGGGTCGAAAACGCTTTTTTTCTAGAGTTATTATGGTTTGAAGGTATCCTGCGGTAAATGAGATTAACGTTAATGCTAAAGAGTTGCAAACTGTGATTTATTTCTACAGTATAATAGTTGGGCAATTCAGGCCGGTAACGGCCAACAATGGTGCTCCAAGAACGTTTCGAATCTGATGTTGAAGAGAGCACAATTTTCTTCAGACGGTTCTTTGAATTGTCGTAACTCTTCTTCTACTACAGGACAACTTCAAGCCGGTATAACTCTAGAAAGAAGTGTTTGCGATTCCATGTTCACGTTCATATGCCATTTTCTGCTTGTTTTGGTCCCTGAACGTATATTGAAAGTTTGTAAAGATCATTCAGAGCCACCGTATATTGACGATGTCGCCATAGTGAACTGAAGGAAAACATGATCTAAGCACTGAACGCCCTTTCTCGTCGATTGCTTATTAGTCGTATTCTGCCTGTCTGTTGCGAATTGAAGAGAGATAGGTCTGATCGACACCAACAGCCAGAATCAAAGATGATTGCGTTATAACTACTCGAATTTAAAATTTTTTTATGCCTTTAGGAAATAAAATAAACTGTTTCTTCTTCTTGGAAACGATCATTACTAGTATCTGGTGTTTTTTAATTCCTTTTCGGTCTTATTTTATCTGCAAGAACTGTATATTTTATATAAGGGGGAATTTAACAAAAAGATTGTGTTATTTGACTAAAATATTCAAATGTCCTATACCAAATCACAATTACAATAACATTTAGGAAGTAAGATTCTACTATACAGGGTGAAGAAAAAGTAAGGGGGCAAACTTCCTGAGATGATTCCTGACAGGAAAGGAAACAAAAAAGTTCATATCAAAAATGTCTGGAAATGGACGGTGAGTCTGCAATAAAGCACTTAGTACTGGCACATTAAATTACACGTTACATGGCATTAATTTCATCCATATCATAGAAGATGTTCATGGCGATAATCTGGTGACGATTATCCCTGTACTCGTTGCAGGTGATAGGGATAGTATCGGTGTTCATGCAGGATATACAATACCGTCTCTTGGCTTACTCCATGCTGGCGGGCCGGCCAGGTGGCCGAGAGGGCTAGGGCGTAGGCTTTCTAGTTCTCGAGTCCGCCTGGCTGCGGGTTCGAATCCCGCCGTGGGCATGGATGTTTGTGTTTGTCCCGGACTGCGTACTGTTATAACTTGTGTAAAAGGCGCAAAATGACCATTGTAGTCGACGCCAAAATTTCTAGAAACCCCCCTCATGCTGGCGGGCTACCTGTCTGGAGGTAGTACAGGTGTCGTTCTCAATATAGTGTAGAATCTATTCATCCAGCTCTGGTATACGAACATGCTACGGCAGCTCTGGTTGTTCGTCTCGAGTATGTAAGGATCCATGCTGACACAAACCCCGATAAATGGATGGAAAGGCATTTGGCTTCTGGTTGTACGTAAATCCGTGCGAAAACCATCTCTGCTTGTTCTTGGAAAGAATAACAGGCCATTGTGCTTCACTGTCGCTCAAATCACACAATCTCTAACACAGAAAAGCACACTGTACGTGTTGCTATGAGAGAATCATTATCGTTCATCAGTGCCTTCATCTGGTCAAAATGCATTTCCGGACCTATGTTGATATGAACTTCTGTGTTCCTTTTCTTGTCAGGAATCACCCCCGAAAATTTGACTCCTTAATTTTTATTCACCCTATATAATCTACGCCTGCGTCCCGGTAACTATGAACTAAAGTCGAAATGCGCATGTGTTGGTTTTGCCATTTTATCTTGTCGCTCCAATAAACCCTTTCTTTATGGATATTTGTTTTGTAAAAGTTAATGCTTGAATGCTATTTAAAACTAACTTGTTATATTTGTAACAAGTTCTGATTCATACAGTTATTTTGATTATTTCGCAATTGAATGCTAAATTGTGCAGCTTACTAATTCGATGACCGCAGCGCCATCTCTTATAATATCTATATCTATAAAAGAAAACGTATGTACAAAAATATGTGTGTGCGTTTGTAGTCTATGCAAATCCACACAGTTTGTTATAGACACACGAAATTTTGCCTATAGTTGGAAATATTAAAAATCCATAGCCCAACCCCTTCTCTCTTACATCCCCCCAAGTATGAAAAACGACGTTTGTAGCTGATAGATGGCGCCATAGAACTAATGCTTCTATTTTGTTATAGTGGTCTTGGTGATTTGGCTAAATGCATACGACAAAACGCATGAAATTTACGAGACCACCTGAAATAAATAATACATATCAGCAGGATCCGTGGAAATTCCACGGAATAAAATGAACAATGATGAAATTGTAGAATAAAATAGAAAATAACATAAAAGTTATTAAAAATATAAATCTTACATAAGTGCAAAAACAACCTTTAAAAACATTAATTTATTTACAGTAATAATTCACATTACATTGTGGAGTCATTATAAATGATATCAAAGTGAAGTTAGTGTCTCTCTGTATACGACGTTCTTTGTCACAGTTTTGTTACCTTTCCTTCCCTGCTTACCAGAGCCCAACACTGATTATCTGCGTGCGCTTGAATAAACGACGTACAATTGACAGTGACTAAATACTGGTTCAGGAAAACACAGACCCACTCTGTTTAATGTCTTGATTCTTGTTGATAGCCATTGCATATGTAAAAGGGAGATTGGGGTCACTGGGAGCTAACTCTAGCCTTGGGATCAATCATGACTATCCATTAAACGACCATTGATGTTGATGCTTCGAAGAAATATTAATGTAATCCTACTACTTCTTATCTTGTAGACAGTTCTGATAGACCATGAAATGATACGAAGAACCATGATTATTGAATCTACTTTTATTTGGAGTTTAAGTGGCATGCCAGATGGTGTTAGTGAGTTTAGGAATTGCATAGGATATCTTTCAGCCTCCGCAGGATCATCAGCAACCATTCTGTCTGCAGTACAATATCTAGATCCAAGCGTGACCCAAGCGTAACGTGCAAACCAACGAACGAAAGGATGAAACACAAGTAGAATTATTACATTTAATAACAAATAATTTTTAAAAATATTCTAGGTTCCTGTGCATTGCTTCATTACATGTAATAAATAAAATTTGATTTATGGTTGTCTTTAATTCTCTGAATATATACGCAAATAGCAGAGAAATCGTTCAATATACAGTGTTATTCAAAATGATGGACTCAGTTTATTTCAGTTAATAAATTGGGTCAAAATGCAACTTAAATTTAAGTTAATTAATTAATTAAACTCAATTTAGTTCATTTAAAGATGAATTAAATTGAGCCCATCATTTTCAATAACCCTGTACTTAAAATTAAGCTTAAGTCATTTGGCCTAATGTTTTCGATATTTATTCAGTTTTTAATTTAATTACATTATATTTTAAGTGAATGCGATTATAATCTCTTTTATTCCGATTTTTCTAAAAGTGTTATTAGAACTTTATAATGAACAATTCATTTAATGCAAATGATATTCATCAAATTCCAATGCCGTTATCGCTTGAACATGATCTGAACATGAAGGATCGCTTATAAACGTGAAGAATATGTTAGCAGTCCATGTTTCGTTTACAGTATGTTGGGAAAGAATAGTTCAAGCTACTAAAATGATCTGTATCCGCACGTAAAAATCAGCGTAAAGATCGAGCATCGTTTGCATAAAGCATTCCCTCTTTTGATCACTTGACCATTCACATCATGCTCGAGCAGACTGGGTCTTCTCATCTAGACGGCTTTTGTATTTTGTTTTCGTTCTTGGTATAATATGTGTCCCTTTTAAGCGGAATGCTTTTGGTCCAGAATATTTGAGTGTCTCTTATAAGCGGAGCCTCTTGTGAGGCTCTTTTACGCGAAGTGGCTTTTTTAGGGCCAATGCCGCATCAACCTTTGTTTCTATAGTTCCGGGCAGGTTAACTTTGCAATGAAGAAAAGTAGAGTTGCGAGAATATAATTATATTTTAAAACATAAATGTTTTTCCTGCTGTGGCAAATAAAAGGAGCACATTTTCGTCATATAGCAGCGAGACATCAGCAGCATCATATTCATCCATAATAACTCGTTACGATTTGCTTGATTTATTAGATGGACTGTCTAGGCATTGAAAGTTTTCAAAGGTACCATATGGTACAATTATAATGCGCACTACTAAACCAATTCCATGTATCATTAAGTACACATTATATTCTTTCATAGCACGTCTTTACGAGTTGTTTGATATATTACATGTCATATCTTAGCACTGAAAATTTTAGGGGGTATCCTGATGGTACCATTAGAACACGTGCAATTGTACCTATTCCGACTGTCTCACTGTCGAACGTGCTCGGTCCCATAGTTCTCGATTGGTGAAAACAGAAGGTGAAAAAGTTAATTCGTTTTCAAGTTACGAAATAATACGCTCCCTAGTAATAAAGAATGCTGGGCGCTTTGGCTGGCGCACAAGTCTAGATCCAAGCGAGACTCAAGCGTAACATGCGGACCAACGAACGGCGAAACACAAGCAGAAGTATACTATAGATTTTACTTTATATAAAAGTGAACAATCAGATTTTAATTATATAAATCTTCAATGAATTATCATAATAAATACCTATAACTTTATTTATATCTTACACTCATAGATGGCGACACCTCCTTTCAATTTATTTTTTGACGTAGTCTATTCGTTATACCTGAATGGAAGTCACAAATAGGATTGTGTACGGATTCTATTATAGCAAGAAATTACTCCTCCCGTGGAAGGTATAGGAAAGCAGCGGAAGCCCTGAGATCATCTATTTTTACCCTTTTATCTCACTTTTTAAATCAAAAAATTGATTTTCTCGAACGTAGTATTTAGAAAGTGTAAAAGAGCTCTACCTTCTTTCGTTTCTCATCATTTCTGATCGAATGATATATCACATACCATATATTGCCATAGTTCTAAAGACCAAGTGGATGCCACCCCCACAACTCCGACCGCAACGGGACAATTTGGCCCAAACTTCATAGTAATGGAGATCTTGCTTAGAGGAATCTGCATACCGAATTTCGCTCCTTTATATGCATAAATACACGTAGACCTTTTGGTCCCCTCTAATTTCCGCTCCCGAAACTCCGAACCCAGTGGGCTAATCATAACTAAAATAAATAGTGAAGGTGCACATGCCCATAGTAAGTTACATTCCGAATTTTAACTTTCTATCTCGAAAAAGGCGGAAATTATGAAGGGGACGGACGGACGGACGGACGGACGAACGGACGGACAGACATTTGGACATTGTGAAAACGATAAGTAGCACCATTCTTCCGCTACTTAATAATAAAATTAATGCAGCGCACAGTGGAGTATTTGACTCTAAAAGCTGGTCATAACTGTTTTTTTCCTATTTATATGTGACAATCGCGATTGTAAGTAACTGATACGAAAAAAACCGTTATGTCTTAACGATTAATGTAAAGAACTATTTAAACTTTACAAGAAATAACTGTTCGTTGAATTATCCCGTGAGGAGGGATGCGATTACACAATTAGGTAAAAAAAATTACTCAGATTCGTCCTCAGAGCTTGCTACAGAGCCAGAGCCTGTAGATGATAGAAGTGCGATAGTTTCTGGTGAAAACGGTTTACTTTTTTTCCTGTCAATGGGCGCATACTTGTCAAGAAAGGGTCTGAACTCAACAACAATCTGTTTATATCTCTATTTTTGTGCGAATCCTGCAGTTTAAAAAAAAATTCATAAAAAATAAAACGCTGAACTTCCGCTACTTTTTTCTTTTCAGCTAACATGTTAAGATATTATATAACAAAACTCCGTTTCATTTTCTGCTCGGACGAAACCGGAAACATAACAAAAACACTAATTTGTAAAATTTATTGACTGAATTTTTTTTTTCACTTTAAATTACACCTCAAAGAAGACAAAAAAAATGATTCCTAGGACATTGTAACAAGTGAATAATACAGTACGTACATTTTCCAACATGTCCTATTATGAAAATTTTTCCTAAAGACAGAATTACTCCACTTAGTCGTCGATTAAAATTATGCGGTTTTTAGAGCGCCGAGATTTGCAACGTGCAACGAAAAATAAGACGAGATTCTGACTGGCAAAACAATTGAACCAGGTACAATGACGTCTTAAAGAGCTAATATTTGATGTACCATCTATTGTACTGTACCCTCATGTCATTACAATTGTTGAATTGTGAATTCAAAAAATCAAGGTTATGGCCAGCTTTTAGTGTCATTACTCCACTGTGCAGCGTCCTGTTTGATATTTCAACTACGAATAGCCCGGGTAACGCCAGTACTTCAGCAAATGTATGAGGTTTTACTAAAGATTCTTATGCATTTTTCCATTAGTTGGAGGTTTCAAATACAAGCAAACAAGCATATGCCTTAAAATAGTTTCAAGCGGATTGATACCAGCTTGACCATGCGCGCTTCGTTTTTAGTTCACTAGACTATAGCATTGAATGCATTAACGATAATTCAAAATGTCTGTATGAAAAACGTAAAGAAGGCAATCAGCTTAAATAATATGAAAATGGAGATTCGAAAGGTATTTTGTCTTTGTAAAAAAAACAAGTAGTTTCTTCGTTCTTTATGAACAGCGAATTCACTTCATTAGGAGCGATTTTAATTTGGAGGCACCTTCAAAAAATTTAAATGCTCTATGTGAACAGATGAAAGTGAGGGAAGAAAAAAAAAAGAAAACAACAAAGGTGTTCATAGTTCTCTACCCCTTCCCACCTCTGAAGGGCTTGGAGGAATGCCACGCTTCATAAAACGTTCGTTAAAAATAATGAAGTTACATTGTTCACCTGAATAGAAACGAATTAACTCGAAATTTAATGTTTTCGTTTAAGATGTTGTTCTTTGCAGAAATTAAATTTTATTTAGCGTCTGAGAGAAGCCCTAACTTATAAGCAAACGATATAAAGTTACATAATTTCTCTCGCATTATGTATGTTTCTAGTTTTTTTACATGAATCATTTCTTATTTTTATGAGTCATTCAGTAGTGTGTCATAGCATTTTTAAGAAATGATGAATAAAGTGTGTTTTTTATAATTTGTTAGATTTATTTCGATTACCTTATTTCGATGCACTTAGTAATAGCACATCTGTTCAGTATTCGTGATTTCTCAGTTGGTTAGAGTAGCGATAGTCGTGGTTCCATGTCCACGTGGAAAAAGTCACATGAAGCCTTGTCTGTTGAAAAAGGAGGATGCTATGGCTAAAGTTCTCCATGTTTGGCCAGAAAATCCTGGACGAGATGTGAGGGATGAGCAACATGCTTAAGTACCAAAAGGAGAGGAATCAAAAACAGATGATGTTCCTGGACCAGAAATTACAGCAGATGCGTGGAAAATGGCACCAAGTGCTATTTTCTGATGAAAAAAAAGTTCATCATTGTCATAATGAAGAATTCAGTGACATTGGCGAAACAAGACCGTCGTTTCTTTCGAACTGCTTCACGCAACCGCTTCATAACCGCTAGATAGTATACCTTGTTAATGATTAGCCCCAGTGTAGCATACTCATGACAGAGAATGCCCTGAGAGTCGGAAAACCTGGTTTTGCCAATTTTGAAAGAAAATTTTATACAGATTCTTGTTACACACTTTCAGACATTTTGATAATCGCCAAACTCAACGGTACTTGTTTTACTATTGCACTCATTCCAATTTGAACACAGTACTCGCGTGTCGGACATGTGGAAACTCGTGCTAGTACGGTTACTCTTCACAATCTGCAATTGTCACTGATTCAAATTTTGAAAACTAACGAACGCTTTGAACTGTCTACTGAACGGTGCCACCCTGATTGATTGAGGTAAGACTAAATGGCAATGCTTTGCATCACTATCATAACAGGTCTCAATAAGACAGAATTTTTTTTTTTTTTTAGAATTAACTCAATCCAATACGTCCATCCAGAGCCTGTATAGCCTGAAGGCCGACGAGTTGGGTCTCTGGATGGACCTAGATTAAGGACTGCTGTATGATGGTCACAGCAGCCGGGGGGGGGGTGAAGATCCTGAGTCAGTACTTTACACAGATGCATCAAAATATCATTGGCTAATTCATCGGGTTCCCAATATATATATTAAATTATGCAAGTGTCATTTTTGACTGATTATGCAAATTATTATTTATTATTTACATTCAAGAAAAATGTGTAGACTTTATGATAAATATTTTTACAATTTCTAGTTAATATATGATAATTTAATATCTTCACTTTCAACGTTTGCTTTGATAAAAGTTACCTCTATGCGAAACGTCAACTTTTTTCTGGGTCCTACCATCCTGCGTTCAATTTTCTTAATTTAATATCGGTATATTACTGATATCATAAGAGAAATCTGGAATGTCGGAACAAATTGTTTCGAGGACAACTTCCAATTCCTTTAAGAGTACCCGTTCATTTTGAGATATTCTCTGTTGCTACTAAGTACTGCGATTTGTTTAATAATTGAGTGCTCGATTATATTTGCTTATCTTATGTTAAATAATTAATTGACCGTCATGTCAGGTGAGTTACGCATACTATTCTCTCGTTTGTAAAATATTTTTTCACACGTGATTTCTTTTTTTTTTTAATAATCAGCTTTAATGTTCTAAATTTTATATTTCCTGTTTTATAATTCTTCTACTTTGCTTGTCGTAGTGGAATTCGAGAGAAGCTGATTCGTTTAGGATGAAAAACGTCTTACCTAAATCCAAGAACTTGATTTTCTTCAATATTTCTATGCCGCATTCTGTAGGTTTTTTCCATTGAAACATATGCCCCTTAATTGAATTTGCAGATGAAGCTTTAATTTGGCCGTAAAATTTAATTTAAAAACCTTAATTGGACTATAATTATGAGGAGTCGGGCTCACTCAATTTTAGGAGGCGATGTCCTTTTATGTGCTATTTTTCTTTAACTTTCTCTTTTTAATTCCTCTTTTCACCTTTTCCGTGTCGAGGATATTAAATAAGCATTGAATCTGTTTGAGATTTAGTCTATTGAAGTGTTGCTTGGTCTTCTAAGCTTGGAAGCTTTAACTTGAGAATTAATATAAATAATTTACTTCCTTAGCAGATACGAAAAAATAATTTGATTCCACTGTAAAATAAAGCCGGAATTATATGCTTTACAGAAAAATTGAAAAAAACCCTGAAGTTTGGCCATCCATTTACAGAAAATTGCTATCTGGCTGTTAATATATGGATGGATAGTAAAAAATTGAATTTAAATTTATCTATAAGATATTAATTATCTTAAAATGATATTGTGCGATTCCACTTATTGGCTGGTATTTAAAATTAATAAATTTGACGTCTGTAATACCGTCCAAAAGATCAAGACAACTTAATTTAAAGGCAATGAAGTTAAATTAAATCTAATGAAATATGAATTCAGACAAAAGGTTTTGGACTTTCA
>JAHWFO010005730.1:515632-541880 GCA_023313115.1 Rhysida immarginata | reverse complement strand
ACTGTATAAATTGCTAAAATATTTTATAATGTCACCACCGTTGTGACGATATCCATCTTTAGCATACATTCACTGAAGCATTATCTCTAGAGATTTAATTTTTAAATTGTATCATAAACTTGTATTAAAAATTTTAACTATTTAATATATAAAAATGTTTAAATTTTAAATTCTACAAAACTAAAAATTTGTTAATTGCATTCGAACATATGTCTCTTCTTTACCTATCTATATCTTCTTTACCAAAGCCAAAATATTTAATACAGAATTTTATTATTTAAACTTACATGTTCGCATTTCGTTCTTTCTTTATTATTCCCGGCAATCACATATTGAAATCACTTTCTGTAAAGCATAATTATTTTGTAACATCTTAAATGAAATAATCACAGTAATTATCATTGTTTTACGTGGCAGTTTCTTTGCTCGCTTCTTATAGCGATCGTCTTGTATTAAATTAAATTAAGGTTAAATTAAATTAAATAATTAAATAATAAAGCAGTACCATAAATATCTTATTACTAACGCGTGTTTAGATTATCGACCATCAATAAAATCAAATCTGAATTTATTGATAAAATGTAAGAGCCAATCTTTAAGAATATTTATTTATTTTATTTTATTTTATTTTATTTATTAGTATTGCACATTTCAGAGAAATAAAATAATGTGGCATACAACCATATTTCACAAAATGAAAATCGAGAAACCCAAAATAAGGCTGCAAAGAAAAAAATGATATAAAATTGAAATTTTCTCATTACTTCAACCAAAATTAAAATTAAAATAAAATTTCTTAAAGAAAGGAGACAGGTTAAACAATGGTGGTGTCGAATTTGACCTTTGACGTCGAATTTTGCACCTTGCATCTTGCAACTTTTAACCGTTACAGGTAGAGAAAAATTTCCAATTGCACAGCTGATCTTAACAAAACAAAAAAAGAGATTAAAAATAAGCGCAAAAATAAACCTACTATAACAAAATGAAATTTCAGTGCTCAAGCTGCGGTGTGGAATATAGAATGGCAACTTGGTGGGACCTCTTTTCATACATCGGTTGTCTTAGAGGAGTAAGGTAAACAGAGGTGATTTTGGAATCGTTACTGTATACCTTATTCCTGTAAGGCAACTGTTGTAGAAAACAGGTCTCACCAAGATGCCATTCCATATTCTACACCACTGCTTGAGCACTAAAATTTCATTTTGTCATTTTGTTTATTTTTATGCTTATTTTTAATACAACCTGTGACAATAAAGTTCGGTGAATGACGTCAAATTGCTAACGGTAGTAAGAGTGCACTATCGTCGTATCCTGCCCCAGACAGGTCGAGACATGTTTAAACAAATTTGAGAGAATCAGCGCTGCGAGTGTGTTTATTGTGTTTAAACAGGGCATTGAAGAGAGAAGGCGTAGTACGCGCGGTCGAAACCCAAAATGGATCAGCGAACGAAAGAGACTCATGGAAATGATGACAACAGTTTACAAAAAAAGTGCTATTACTTTGAAGTATGTTTATGAGTGGTTTAAACGGTTCCGAGGAGGCCGGAACACCGTAGAAGACGCCCCCCGAAGTGGCCAGACATCCAACGTAATGTTACGACCCAACTGAAGGCTATCCCTAAAGACGACTACGCCAGGAGTTTCCAGGACTTGTACAGGCGTTCCCAAAAGTGCATTACCATCGATGGGGATTACTTTGAAGGATAGTAACTGCTGTTTCATATAAGCGAGCAATCCACTCTCAATATGCCATCATTCACCGAACTTTATTGTCACAGGTTGTATCTTTTTTCTGTTAAAGTCAGCGTTTTGAGCTCTACAACTGTACAATTGGAAATTTTTCTCTCCCTGTAACGGTTACAAAGTTGCAAGGTGCAAAATTTGAGGTCAAAGGTCAAATTTGACACCACCATTGTTTACTCCTACCTAACTTGCTATATGTTGCCTACAACAGATTTGTTGTAACTCCACTCGTTTCGAAATTTTATAGGGGTAAGAGACTTTTGACTCACCCTATATATTGGCATTAAAGCCAATTAAAATCACATTAACATTAAAGCCACCAAAAAGGAAAACTTCTAGCCCACAAGGAGGAAAAAGGAAATACCGGATACGTATTTCGGGTACCAATTATAGATCTAAAGCAGTGAAAGACAAAAGAAAACAAAATAAAATCTTAAAACTAGAGAATATATAGAATAAAAAGGGGGAGGGGGCAAATTCCCAGAATTGATTCTTTAAATTGACAGACCTAACTTAAAATTATCAGTTATGCCCGATCACAAGAAGTTTCCAAAATATGTTTGGTGATGCTCGATTTGTCGGACCTGCTATATCTTCCATGCGCTAAATACTTTTTCAACTTTTTAAGAATATTTCTAGAGCTTTGCCCGACATAATTTTTCTTATAAAAATCACAGCAAAATAGATAGATTCCCGACCTTTCCAGAGGTAGAATGGCATCTTTAGGATTTTTTAAGAGTGCTTTCAAAGTATTCCCACTTTTGAATACAAACTTTAGCTTGCAAGCGCCAAAAATCTTTTATTTTGCCCTTAGTCAATTGTGCATCATAAATAATACTAATAAATTTAGCGCTTACGGTCTATGGAGTTAATATATTCTATTCAACCTTGCTGTAGATATAATGGTACTCAATTCAGTTTGCTACCTTTGGTCGAATAAAGGAACATTAAGAAGGGCAAATGGATCATAGCGTGGAAAGCAGCATGTTTATGGCCAGAGCAGTGAACGGAAACGTTTATAATATAGTGATGATTGTTGGTATGTTCTAGATAAATGTCGAACACACTCGTATAGAGATTAGCGATTAACTAAGACTATCGCCCATAGCTGTTCTCGAGTCAAATCATAAAATTTGGAATTGAATTGAAAGAAATTTGATACATGCATACCTCAATTAAACGGATATATTCATTGACTTTTTCGGGATCAACTTTGGAAGAAAATAGAAAATTCCTAAAATATTTTATTTTATTATTTATTGTAATCCAATACGTCCATCCAGGGACTGTATGGCCTGAGGCCGACAAGTTGGGTCCCTGGATGAACCTAGATTAACGACTGCTGTATGATGGTCACAGCATCCGGGGGGGGGGTGAAGATTGTGAGTCACTGGATGGTCGCCCATCTAGTGGCTAGCCGTGCCTGATGTTGCTTAACTTGACAGAAGTTGTGTTTCAGCGAAAGCCCACCAGGCCACGGCCTCCCCCTATAACCAACAGTGATGTCAACAGAAACGCTCGGAAAAAGCAAACAAACATCTAAGGAGACCAGTATTTCGCCTGCGTTTAATTTAATATCATTAATTTTCGAAATTAATTCGAAGATGTTCTTCACTTCGAATCTATCGAATGTATGATCAAATATTCCGAACTCATTTGTAAGAAACCTATATAACTTGCAACTATGGGATTAATGTTGGAGACAGTTAAAATTTTGCTTTTAAACTCCAATAAGACTTTATAATTTGAAAATTATTTTTTACATAATACCAGGTTTTGTTGTAACAATACTTAGCTACGACAATAAAATTTCTTGAGGCCGAGGCAATGACGTGAGAGAGCGTCAATCTCCTTATTATAGATTTGGAAGTAAGGCAATGGTTCTGAAGGACGCCAATCTCTCCAATAACTGCAAATTCAAGACCGTCTTGTGAGCATAAGTGTTCATTAAGTTAGTCTGGTCTAAATAAATGCATGAAAAAAATTGATGTTCTTCTGTTAACCAAAGATGCATCATAAACTCAAAGAGACGATAATAATCTTCAAATATAGCATAATTACAAATAGAAAAGGGAGGGGAAATTTGTGGCTTCATGGAAGTTCATAAGAACATTGTAATAGCTTGGCGGTTCATATCCACGGTAGCTCAATTAGTAAGAGCGGTGCAAGAGAAAGATATGGTCCCTGGTTCGTGTTCCGGTCGCGGAATTTTACCTTCCTTTTTCTATTTGTAAATAAGCATCAAAAATTTGTTATAAGCGAAATTTTATAGTTTTCAAAAATTGGCATTAATATGTCAGTTCAATAAGTCTTTTGAAAAAAATAATTTTGATTATTGTAAATGTGATGATGATGAAACATTTATTTACTTATTTATTTGTTTAAATATTGCTAATTATTTTTTACTTTATCGGAAGATACACTATTAAAATTATTATTCTTTTGTAATGTGACAATAGTTGTGCAAAAAAATGGTGCTTTTTTAGTCATTTATTTTTAATCATTCATTTTCGCTTTTTAATGTTCTGTTCATCTGAATTTTTAATGAATGGAAACCTGCAGCAAATATCTCGGAGAAGCGAAAGCTGTTGTTCTTGGAAACAACAACAGAGGTTAGAAAAGTGCGAAATTAGCTTCAGCAAAGTTCTAAAGGGCGTTGGTGCTGACTAATGTCACATGACCGTTTCCATCTGTTTTCCCAATTACATCATATTCAGATCGCGCCAAACAAGGCAAAGAACCCTAATGAAAGGAGAAAGGTTTTGCCTATTAAGAGGCGAACTTGCCTTGCCCCGAGCCGCCGGTCGGCTTAGCCGAGGCCGTAACGGCCATTTGCCTTCGCCATGTGCGCCTATAATTTGTCGATTATATCTCCACAGATCGTTGTGCTTTTCGAGCTTCACCGTGAAATACGCCGAGAATAAAACGAAACTGGAAATTGGATTCCTTGCCACTGGATATAAACAATTGGATTTAACCGATTTTCTTCTATTAACGAATATGGAGTTCTATTTGGGGCGCCGGGGAAAAAAACAACAGCCGAGCTATTTAGCAAAACTGCTTTTATCCAGATGCATTGAAGCACTTATGAGGGGACGGTAAAGCAAAAGAGGAAATTGAAGTTGTCAAAGGTTATGCTAGGTTTCTTCGTCTGCTTCCACCCTCGTCCCCCAAGCTAAAGACGTTAAGGGATTTTTTTAAACTTACATCTGGCATATTAAATGCAACTGAGAGAAGAAAACTATAAACTATAACGAAGGAGCAGAGAAAAAGCAAAACAATTTCTGAAATCTGTTCAATATAATCGTGAATGCTCTCGAGTGAAATCAAAATCTGTAAATCAGTGCCTAGTTTTGCTTTTACCAGATTTTGGCGTGGCAAATATTGAAATGTAACTTTACAAATCCATATAGGAAAACTAGTTTTGCGAAGTGTTCTTGAAATGCTTATCTCATTTCATGCTTATTAAAAATCCTCGAAACAAGCTGCAGAATATTTATCTGCAATTGCCGGACTAGAATTTTTAATCAAAACCAATTTACTAATATATATTCTTGTTCATAAAAATTTTCCATTTTATTCAATTTATTTAAGTTGAAAAACTTTTAAAACTTTAAATGTAGAATTGAAAATCTGTTTAGTCGAACTGTAGCGGATTGGAGTGCAGTTTCCACACGAACAAATTTCAAAGAAGAGCCTTGGTTAGTCGAGGAATTAAGAGAGTTGCCGTTAGCACCAAAAGATTTGTTTTAATTCAAAATATGTATAACTCATAATCCAATTACCCGCCTGTTTACTAGAAAACATGAATAATTTAAACTTTAAGAAAAGCGCTTCAAGTATGTCCTATTGACTCAGAATTAATGCATAATTTAAAGAAAACTTAATAGCCCAAATATTCATTACGATCTCTTTTATTATTAACAACTAGCTGTATTACCCGGCGTTACTCGGATTTTAATAAAAACAAAAGCTGTAAACTAAACAGTGAAAGCTAATACAACTGAAAAAACTTGTCAAGAATAGTTTTTAATTGAAAGAATTTATTCTGTTAAACAAAGCAAAAAATATAACTTAAACACAAAGCCATATAAAACACAGAGTTAATTAATACAAAGCTTCCAAATAAACAATGTTCTCAGTGAATCTTTTCTGGCTAGAGTAGGATGTATAGATTATGTGGAATGTCAACACGTGAACAACCAACATACAAGTGACATGAGAAAGGCAAGGAGACTTTACATCAAGTCCCCTTGATGTGGATTGTCACTGAAACTTGTTGATTGACATAGTTTATTGACGAACTGAGTTTAAGAGAAAATTGTAGTCTCTTGAACTGAAATGGAAAATCTTTTGTATTTCCCTGTGATGATCATAGCCTCGATAACATGAGGCTTCATGCTTTTGATGACTAACCTTGTTACATTGCACAATCATGGAGGGTCCGAGTTTCTCAGCAGCATGATTGGAGGTCCTTCTTTGGAAATAAGGTATTTGTGGTGACATTCCAGGTGGCTGGACGAATTCAGAAACTTAGTTGAAAATCTACAGTTTCATCCTGATTGAAAATACTGTCAATAGATCGGAAAGAACTAGCTGTTTCATTTAGCAGATTCAGATTCATTTTTCGACTTCATTATTTTGTGGAGCCAAAGTCGCACATTCACGCAACCAGATGGAGTCTTTGTAGTTGTTGTTCATGTTAGAAGAGATTTTTGCCTTGAGCTCATCTATTGTGTGAGTTATCTGTCTACATGGCAGTTGATGCATGTCCAGCTGTTAATACAAACGCAATCTTCCGCTGCCAATATCAAGCAGCTGCTATGAAAAGTGCTCCGCTGTTAAATATCCTAACCTAACCCAACCTAACCTAACCTTAAGCGTTTCGGTGTTACATCATCTTCGGAGGCGAAAACAGCTATAGAGTGTGTGTTGGCTATGGTCTGAAATTATACATAAAGGAACAGATGATTCATCAATCATATGAGATAAGATATGAAAGAGAGAGGCGGAGTTACAGTGAGCTGTGATGTCGTAATCTGGTCGTGAGTTCCGTGCCGGCGTCAATGAGGAATACTAACAATTTGTAAGAGTTCATCTCTTTCGAAGGTAGTCTGGTTGTTTAGTATGTTCTTGCGGTCCTTATGGTATTGCTTATTTATTTCCATCTCTTCGTGGATCGCGAGTTTTGTTATGTTATCGCCAGTGATGTACAGTAGTTAAACTACTTTGTAATAGTTAAAAATTAATTAACAACTACTCAAAAAAGCAGTTTTAACTACATAGTTTAACTAAATTTTAAAAATAGTTAACTACAAGTTACATTTTTACCTACCAATTACTTAAAAAATAATAAAATCAAATTTCGGTAAAAAATAAGCTATTAAGGAATGACATAATCAAGTATCGAAAGGCTAAACTAGCCGCCGTAACATAAATCATTTGAAACCTTTCCAAAAATTTTGAATCGTTTTTGAAAACATTAAAACCTGTTCCAGCGTATCAAATTCGATAATCTTCGAATTTAATAATTGTCGTTACTTGTTTTTGATATATGGCATGCCGTCTTAGCAGTAAAAATTTCCAATGGTTCCAGAGTAGTATTATTACCACAGGAATTAAAATCTATCTTCGTACTTATTAATAACTCTTATATATTCGTTCATGGCATGTCATAACAAAGTATTATGTAACATACTTTGGCATTGGAAATTTTCAGTGGTAAGATAATGGTATCATTAGAACAGTTACCATCGAACCAATTTCGACAATCTTCAAACTCATATTTATCCATTGATGGAAACGTACCTAATAACATTATATTCGCGGTTATTTTCTCATTAAAAGTTATAACTTGCTTTAGCTTAGCATTGAAATCAAAGGGTGTCAAGTGATACCGTTAGAGCACTACCATTATATCGATTACGGCCATCTTCGAAATTGTTCATGAACGGAATTATATTTATCGATTGGCTAAAACAGTACATAATAATGTTATAAATCGCTTATAGCTTGTCGTTGTGAGTTGTTTGGTGTATTACTTATAATAATTTAGCATTGAAAATTTCTAGGGAGTTTTATAATGGCACCATTAGAGCATGTGCCATTGTACTGATTTAAATCATCTTCTACCTCGTTCGTACGATGAACCATATTACTCCATCGGCGAATAAATATTTTGAAAATCTTTCATAAGTTTCGAGAAGTTCGAATTTCAGACGGACAGACAGACAGACACGTCCCCTCACTGTAATAGCAAAAAGTATTTTTCGGTACTTTTTAATAAAAGTTGACACATTGTAAAAAAATTTGGCCTTAAGTTTATTACGTAAGTGGATAAATAAAAAGTAATTATAATAGTAATTAACTTTTTTTGCAATAGTTAAGCATTTAGTTATAATTGTAAACTAGCTGTAATTACTAATTTTTAAAGTAGTTAATAGCCGTAGTTAAACTACCTTTAAAGTATCAAACAATATAATTGTGTATAAATCTTAATAATATTTTATTTCTCTTATCCCAAAAAACTAACATGGAAAAGAAATCCCAATAATAAAAAATAATAAAATTATAAAATAATTTATTTTAAAATATTCTAGAAAAACCTCTTCCCTCCGTACTAAATGTAAATATTCCAGTTAAATTTATAAAAACTCCAATAAAAAGTAGTTTTCCTGAATTTAAAAATAATTCATTTACAATAAGGTAAGACTCCCTAAAATTTTAACTTCTCTCCAATGTATTTGATGGCCTGTCCAGTGACAATGACTGGCCAAAGCGTTTTCACAATAATTAAGTCTGATCGCTCTCTCATGTTCTTCCAAGCGAGAGTAGAGAGAGCGAGCAGATTGGCCAATCTAGTTTACATCACAGTTCAAACAAGGAATTTCACAAATAACATTATACTTTGAGACTAAATTTCGAAACACCTGATCTTGTTCATATAGTTCTTTCAAATTGTGAGGATCTATATTGCTATTGATATTGTTTTGAAATAATATCAAGATTTTTCATCCAGTTGCTCCAAGATTGTTATTCTACAGAGTCATATTAATTGTTTGGACACTTGGAAATATAAGAATACCCTAATCTTTTAAATTAAGTCTTATCTTATTGTAAATGAATTATTTTTAAATTCAGGAAAACTATTACTTTTTATTGGAGTTTTTATAAATTTAACTGGAATATTTACATTTATTACGGAGGGGAGAGGTTTTTCTAGATTTTTTTTAAATAAAATATTTTATAATTTTATAAGTTATTTTTTATTATTGGGATTTCTTTTCCATGTTAATTTTTTGGAATAAGAGAAAAATTTAAACAATATCTTTAAAGTAATTAGTGCCCATCACTGGTTATCGAACTTCCATAGTACGCTCATGAATGCATCCATTGGTAGCAGTCGATGTTTGTGTTTGACGAGACGGTCAGTATAGGCGAGCTTTTTATCGTTATTTACCCATGACCGCCTATGTACTCTTTGAGTCTTTTTGGAATGAGCGTGACCTAGAGCCTGTATAAGAGGCTTCTCAATCTGGGCAAGCAAACTTGTAAACGCCTGGTTGCTTTTAGATATCTGGTCGATTTTCTTCTTTTTAAAGTTGAGCATGAACCGGTTGTTGTCTTTCATCCTGAAGGCGACTCCAAGCAACATCTCCTATAAAGAAAGCCTGTGCATTGAAAATTCATACATTGTTACATCATCATAAAAAGGCATTGTTAATCGTATTTCTACCAATAATAAGTCTTAAATTACGTAACTATGTATGAATTTTCAGTGTACAGGTTTCTTTCTAGGAGGTGTTGCTCCAAGATCTTGTTCTTTGAAGATCTTCGCAAGCTTGTAGCCTTCAGGTCTGAAGATTGTTAATGTGACGAAGCCAAGGTCCAGAAGAAAACGTACCTTGCTTTTTTCAAATATTTGCTTTTGCACGTTAGCTACAGACCGAATAATTCTATTCTTTTCCTCTGCGACTTGTAGTTTTCATTTTAAATTAGGATCAAAGCATCGACTGGTCTATCTAACCATTTTCATCCTCTACTGGAGTATGGAGCTAATTCATTCTCTAATGGATGGGGCAATTGCATTATCGAGCTTATCGAGTACAACAGCTTAAAGACACTCTTTTTCTTGTCAGTTTTGATATTTTACCAGACCGATTTCTATTGATCTCCCATTAGCATAAGAAATCATTAACTGTTGACATAAAACTCCCAAGAGTGATTCCAATATCCCGTAGAGAAGGCTTGCTCATGTGGCATCCTGCTTCATTCCACTTTGCAAATCTCTTTTATTCTGCTGAACGTGGGAATTCCACTTACTTGTTCTCCCGCTTTTTGCAATTGTTGACAGCTTTTAAAAATAAGTGGAGGTTTTGACTAGTCAGTCAATGAAATGAGTCTGACAAATAGAATATGGTCTCTCTTCTCGTTTGTTATTTACTTTGACAACGTGGGAAAGAGAATGGATTATGAAAATAGGTAAATTGGAAGCGTGTTTGTTCGAAGCCTAGCGTGCATATTTTAGCAGATTCTAGGAAGTTTATGCTTGTTCAAGAGAGATGTTCTCGAATATTAAGGGCGCAGAATTTCAACCCTAATTTATATCGTTAAATTTTCTAAAATCTTATTAAGATCGCTATTCAAATCTCCAAATTTCAATCCCCTTTTTTTTCTTCGTATTTTTTTAAACATTTCATTTTTCCACACAAAGCAATATACAACACCATCGATTTTTAACTTTATTCAGTTGAAAAATCGAAACTGACGTTTTCCAGTTCCAATATGTCGTATATGTTATATTGTATGCTAATAACCTCAACTGAAACCTCATGTCGACAGAAACATACAATGGGATGAAATTTCAATCGCGTTTAAAATTTTTTTAAGCAAAAATTCTGAACATCATAAAGCTTTTGAATTTGAGAATAAGGTCATTGAAGTGGTTATTGTGTCACACCCTTTGCACTGGAAGAGAAACGAGAGCAAGTGCTTTCTTAAAGTGCTAAGCTCGCTCTTTCCTCTTCGATGCAGCTTGCTCATTTTTTCCTGCTCAATACTATAGAATGCTAAAGAAGCAATTATATTGATCTTATAACGAAAAAATTATCTACATAAATATAAAGCAAACAATTCCCATTAATAAGGTCCTCTAGAACAATTCTTGTATTTGTTCTATCAATACATTCAAATAACTCTTTTTTTGCATTTTGTTTTCAGGTTTGACAAAAGTGTAATATATTGTAAGAAAATAACAACTCAAGGCTAAATTTTACATAAAATTTTCAAAAACGATAAATATATTGATTTAACTTATATTTTTATCTTTACAATGTTAGAGAAAGCATTTTTAAATTTTTACGTGTTCAGAAACGAAGTCGTGAGCGGAGATAGCGTGAGTAGGTTGTTTATCACTCTCGTCTCCTCCTTTCCTTCCTTCGGATTAAAAATAATCAAAGTGAATAAATATTAGTCTGTGTGTGTATTAAACACTGTTTCTTCTCCGCAATGTCGTCATATTGTCATTTTGTGGGTCGGGACTTTGACATTCATGGTCGACGTTAATGTACGAGGACGTGTCACGCGAGAAGTCGGTGTCACCCACCGTCAGAGGCCGAGAGATTTCATTAAGTTTCCACGCAAATGTCGAACCTTGTTTTTATGAGGCCGTTTCTATTAATACCTTCTTCAACTGTGTCGTTAAATTTATTTTTTTTTCTTCATATCTTTTATAATTAGATCTTCTAGGCGCGTTTGTTGCTCACTTGCTCAATAATTTAATTAACTGATTAAATTGCTAAAATTATTGCCCAATATTCACATGCTAGAAGTTCATTCATGCTCTTTATTAAATTAAAATTAAACAATTTAATTTCAAAGGTGTTTATTTAAGTTATTGGCTATCCACATCATATAATGTAGTAATGAAATGATTTAATTTTTTTTTGCAAAGAAGTGGCTTTAAAGCAACCAAACTTCATTTCTAAATATTATATTTACATATTAACTTTCTCTTTTATAATGAGAGCATTGCAAAAGTAGCAGGTCAAATACTTTTATTTAGATAGCCTGTAAGGCATTGGAATCTTGAAATAACAATAACGGAGTATCGATTTGAAAAGATAGTAGAAGTACATGTCCTCTTTTAAGTTCGGGTGCCCTTCAAAGCATAATTAGGAGTTATAAAAGCATTCAAAAATAATGAACAGCTTTATGTTTTGGCAGTTCATTTATAACAATCTTTCACAAAGAAATAACTTAATTTTTCAAAAAACACTTGGACGTCGTCGAGTCGCAATTTCGACTTCTGCCTAGGGATAGATATTTCTGTTTGTTTTCCATTAAACATGCAGAAGATTATGCTCATTAAGATTTTAATCTAGAAATAACAGAAGTGAATTACTTGACACCAACTTTCCAATCAGAGAAGGCATATTATAGATACTAGGCAGGTTCGCAAAGTAACGCACAACAATTTTTTCTAACTAAATTTTTAATAATAATCAAAAATGAAACAATGTACAATAAACCTGCAGGTTTTATTTATTTTTCGACATATGCACCAAGTCTGTCGACACATTTCTCCCGTCGTGGCACCTTAATAAATTAACGTGTCAATACAACTCGTTCATAAAACTCTATTTTCTGTACAGATGAAATAAGCCAAGAAACTGTGGACACAACTATCAACAATTTGTAGTTTCATGGCGTCCATTTTCTTGTTTTATAACCACGCCTGATTTAACCTCTTCATCCGAACCAAAGCGTTGGCCTCCTAGGAATTTCTTCATTGACCCGAAGAGGTGATCGTCAGATGGTGCGAGGTCTAGACTGTAGGGCGCATGTTTGTGGATAAAGATTTTCTCGGCCCTCTTCGTAGAATTTGCACCACCTGGAGATGTGGATATGATTCAGAGAATCAGTACCATACACCTTCAACATTTCCCTATGGATTTCCTTAGCATTTTTTCGTTTGACCCACAAAAAACAGACTACACCTCGCTTTTCTTCACAAAT
Organism: Rhysida immarginata; assembly: GCA_023313115.1. NCBI lineage: Eukaryota > Metazoa > Arthropoda > Chilopoda > Scolopendromorpha > Scolopendridae > Rhysida > Rhysida immarginata. The sequence continues at coordinate 529,121 of JAHWFO010005730.1, read as the reverse complement.
TGACGGAGGCTAGCGAACGCACCATCTTTACTAAGTAGTTATCGGTCCTTTCGCTAGCGCGACACCTGATCAAGTTTGTAGTGGAAGATTCAAATATCAATTTGCCAACTTTGAACATTCGGACCAAAATAGTATTAAAAAATATGCGTTACTTTTCGTTCCTCCGTCGTATTAAGGTAAATACTAAATACATTCATATTTATGCTTCTTTCCTACTGTAAATATTGGTATATAAGGGGCGCTCAATGAAATTAAGAAATCATAGTTTCTTAAAATTTCTTTTTTCATCTACTGTAAAATTTGTCTAAACATTTAAGAGTTATTGCAGTTTAAGAACGCTAAAAAAATAATTTGCAGTTTTATTTCAGTCTGCAAATAAATGTTTATTTTTCATAAAAATTTTTTGGCCTTAAAGAAACCCTCTCTAAATATTTTTATTTAATTAATTTCATGAATATTATACAATAACGTTTAAGTAAATATTGAATTGCTTCCAAATCAGAGCAATCTCGAATATGCGGAATTTTTTTTGTTCCTTTGAAGCCTCCAAACGAATTAATAATTTTTTAACTCACAGAATATGCATGATGCGCTATTCAAATAGCTTCTGTTAATTTCTTTAAATACACGCTGTAAATCAAATAGCAGCTCTGCTCATTATTTTGAAGAATGTGATTCTGAAATTAAAATATTAAATTATCCCATATTTCCTGGAACCGTCAGTTTATTTCATAAAACCACCTTAAATGTAAGAAAAAAATCTTTTGTCTGACATTATCTATGAATCAAATACTTGCTAATGAATTTTCAAGTCAGACAAAAAAATTAAATAAATGAATCCAGAAAAACCATTCATTCTTACAAGAAAGTTTATTACTTCTTGGATAAAAAAATATTAACTTTTGAAAACTAACTCGTATCACTTGTCAAATAAATGTAAGACCCGACTTTGGATTTGAATTTGGAATTGCTCAGACAAGAGCAATCATAATATCGGAAATAATAAAAAAAATAGTTTTTCCATTCAAAAATTATTTGGTTGTTCTGTTTTAAGTCTGGCTCCGGGTTATAAATTCCAAACGTTTAGAATTTTCATTTAAGAAATTACTTTTTTATAACTTGATTTACTACCTGTCCTCCTAAGTTTCTAGTCATATTGATTACTTTTGACTGCAATAAGCGAAGGCAGACGTCTGTTTTATTTCTTTCCAATAACAATTATTCAGATGAACAACAATATTTTTTTTAATATTCTAAAAAAATTATTTGAAGGAAACAAGAACGGATAACAAAAATAGAGACTGACAACCAATACGTTTTCTATGTAGGCACCTAAAATTTAATTTCGATATATGCCAGGAGTTGTTCGCATTGCCATGCCTTCTAAAACATTGTAAGCGTATTAATTTTATTTATATATGTGCGTTTTCTATTATTTACGTAGCATTAAAGTCTACATTTTCTTCGAAACGATCGTGCAAGTACATCATTGCAATCGATAGAGGAGATCGTGTTGTAAACCTAAAGGGGAAATGTGGAGAGGTCCTTATTCTCCTCCCTTTTCTTCTATTTATAGAGTCCGAAGTTGCAAACGACAATATAATAAATCCTACTTTAAAGTGTAACACCTGTGCAATACGTATTCAACACATAAGCATTTGTCGATGTAGAAATACCTAAATTAAATTTTTCATGTATTTTTGATGCAGGATGTGTTGTTGTTGTTGTTTTTAATTCAGTAAAATTTTCTCCGCTTTTATAAGAATTCATCGATTTAATTTTGTAAATAAAATTACCACAAAAACTTCCTTTTTCAAAATAAAAAAAGAAAAAACGTTTCATGCGGTAATTTTATTTCAGAATTTATTCAAAATAGGTTTTTTCTAAATTAAAAATATAAACAAGTTTTGAAAAATTCATTTTTAGTTTTTATTTTCTGTGACGACATTTCGTTGTGAAAGATAAAATTTTAGACAATTGATATTAGATTAAAGGATAAAAACATTACAGTTTATTCTAGTCCATTCCCGTTTTAAAAAATAAAGTCCTTGTTTATTTGAATATACCCGCTACGAACTTATTACTCCAATTTGTTTATGTATACTAATATTCAGAATAATTGAAAATTAAGTACTATTATTCTTGGCAAAATAATGATCTCTATTTAATTTAGCAAACAAGCATTATTTATTTGATTTAAACAATACTGTCAATATTCATTTTATTATTACCATCCATTCAATGTAAATAAACTAGCGAAATATTGTTGAAGCAGATCATTTTTGAGTAATGTTCGTTGTCACCACATAGAGACAGATAGATAGATAGAGAGAGAGAGAGAATGCAATTTTATTTTTAAATAATAAACCGGGTGATCCAAAAGTGTGTTACATTCCTTCCATTGTTAAGGACATTTTCAGTGTTTGCTTTCCAGCAATTCAGAAATACGAGGCACGCGCAAAACAATGTAAAGGACAAGAATTCGTCTCGGCAAAACATTTATTAGTTTCATGAAAAAAATGTAACACACTTTTGGACATAGTCTTTAGATAGTAGATGGTCATCCAACTCCACTAAAAAATGAAGCTAAAGTTTCTAGCTCCCGATAGGAGGGTAACTCAATTGAAAAATGGCGCTGCATGTACAATCAGACTAAAAACGCATGCAGCGCCGCCCTATCGTGAGCTAGAAATTTTAGTTTCATTTTCAGTTTCAATGCAGCCGGAATAATTGGCATTTTACTGCCGAAATTAATGTATTCTACACAATCTTAAAGAAATAATTGACAATCCAACTACTGAATGCATTACATAGCTCACTATTAATTTTGGGCATCAACTAAATAAATAAAATAACTTTACAAGTTAGGAAATTCAGATCACGCTAGGTGCCGCATAGAGCGCAGAAAGTCCATTGCGACTATGCGGCCCCTAGCGTGATTTTTATTCCCTAGCTTCCCTTAACAATGGAAAATGACGGGAGTTGAACGACCATTTACTTCTATAGACCATGCTTTTGGATCACCCCCAGGCCAACGAGATAACATGGCCTAGAAGCGAAAAAGTCACCTGATCAACTGGGTGCTAGCAACAATCCAACCTTCATTGTCTCCATCTTGGATGTTAACAATCAGTGTTTTTTCCTTTTGTTGGAAACAATGAAAGTTGGATTGTTGATAGGTGACCTTTTCGCTTCCAGGCCTTGTTATCTCGTAGGCCTCGAGATCACCCGGTATGACTCAAAATTCCAACAAAATACTAAAGTAAGATTAGAATATAAAACATAAAATTCTATTTTCGCTTTCATTTTTATTTCAATTATTATAAAGAAACCTATCTAGCTTTAATATTTTATATATTATAGATACAATTTCATTCCCTAAAAACTCAAACTTAACCAGAAAATGAAAAAAAAGGCTTCCAAAGAGAGAAAGAATTCGCATCGTCTCTTTAAAGTAAAAAGAAATAAATATTCATAGAAATTTAATGTTGTTTGTCGTTTTGTGTGCATAAGGAGTACACACAGAAAAGTACATGAGATGTCTTTACCCTCAATAGATTCGCATCCTTATGTTAACATGTCTCCAATACGTGAATCTTGGAGTTGAAGTTTTGTCTTGATCTGTTTATCTTGAGAAATTCTGGAAATCAGATTGGCAGGAGAAAGATATATTTCTTGTTCAAATTGTTTGTTACCAGAGAGCTCGTCTCTTAAGGAGGACTATATCTTGTTTCTATGTTTTCCGGTTAGAGCTTCTTTACATAGAGGCCAATGGGTCACTTACGGCTGCAGTCATGGATTCAGCATTTTAGTCTCAAATTTCCAATTTGATTTCCTCCTAAGATATTTATTTTCAAGTCCGTTTCCGGGGGCATAAGTATTTTTTTGCTGAAAAAATAAGCGTATATATAAGAGACTACGTAAAATTAAGTTATAAATTACAATATTTTTACAGTAAATAAAAATTAGTCTAATTTATTATCGTTCGAGGGGAGGATTGTGTATAATTTATTAAAACTTTTAATATTCAAATACTTAAAAATCTTGAAAACTGAAGCTTTTAAATATGGTGTGTGTATTTATAATACCAGTTTATATGCTTATAAAAATTATCGGTTTACTCTCTTATTTGCTTTCTATAGAAGTAGGTAGATCAGAAGGACGTTAATAATTTTCATTCTTTAAAGAGAAACAGGTTGTGTGTACAATTTCACTATTGTGTCGGTTAAACATACTGTTCTTGACATTATAAAGCATTATTTACAAAGAGGAATAAAAAGAAAAGAATTCCGATGGGTTTTCCTATTTTTTTCCTTCCTTTATCATAACCTTCTGCAGGGGAAACTTCAGTCTGTAGCAAAATTTTTGGCTAGGGAGGATGCTGTTGCTACCATAGCGGAAATTGCTTTCCTTTCACTGAACCTATATCATTCCATGTTCTGCTTTTTTTCTCATATAAATAAAATAACAATTCCTGGAATCGAGCTCGAAGAGCCTGGGATCCCCTTCTATGGTGAATTATTCATGCAATTGAGGTTTTGCGAGTTCAGCCTTGCTCAGTGTTCTTTCTAGAACAGACGCCGGCGACGACGCTCTCTTCTGCTTTCTTCCTTCTCTCCGTCTGTCTGTGTACAACGCCTCCTTCTCTCCTTTCCATTGCAAATTTTAAAAGATTAAGACGAGAAGGAAAAAACTTTTACTAATGTATATTTAATGCTTGTAGTTTAACGTAATTGAAATCAAGGCTGTAATAAAGGGTAGGGAGAAGGCTGTAACAAGATTTTTGCTATATTAATGTTCTTAAATTTTAAATGCCTCCGGCAAATTTAAGTAGCTAGATTTAAAAAAAACTTTGAAAAATGCGTTTAAAGAAGTTTTAAAAGTTAAAACACTTCAATCAGCTTCATGCATAAAAATTTTCAAAATTACATGTAAGAAGGTCATAACAATGATTAAAGAGAATGCAGGTGCATATACATTTTTTGACAATAAGATTTTTTCCCGCATTCACTTTTTATCACTTTAAGTTTTTATTAAAAGGGCTATATAAGTCTTATTTTGTCAATTTATTTATCAATACATAGAGGAAGGGGGGAGATTGGACAAAAATATGAAAACCAATGGTAAAAGAATGAAATGTTAACTTTATATAGAGTTGGGCCGCCTTTGGCATCTAAGAAACTTGAATTCTCCTGGAAAATGAAAAATTTAAATCTTTGAGGGTATATAATGGAATTTGATACCACTTTTCCAGAGCTGCTGGCAGAAAAGCTGATCATAACTTTTCGACGGTGTTCTCCAACAACGTAGTATATATGTGCTTATTCACTAATGGTTTGACAATTGCAGTTCGCCCGTGAATATTTTGCTTAAGGAATTCTCTCCTTACCGTTTTTGTGGACATCGGCTAAAGAAGACCGAGATTGAGCTCTGCAGCCACTTTTGCAGCAGTTCTGTCCTCATTTCGGCTCAATTTTTTTTTTCGATGTTGTCTCTTTAGTCTCTTTCAGTCAGGTGAAAGTATCGGTCAGACGACATATCTCGGAAACTGCATATGCCGTCAAAACCATTGATACTGTACTGCAAAAAATTTTGGCAACTTCAGTCACAGAGGCAGGCACCAAAAACTTGCTCTCTTTGAAACAGTAAGCTCTGATATGAGTTATATTATTTGAAACAAGCTGTGAATAAAGAATTGAAGCTTTCTACCTGTACATAAATCACCAATTGAAGCATCATAGACTCAACATAACGAGAACCCAAGGTTAATAAAAGAAGGTTGCCTCAAAGTCTGTAAACAAACGTTTTTGAAAGGTCACTGAATTTGACGTTATTGGGGGGGGGGGGGCTTCATTCTATTCCTGTCCATAGTTAGGTGTCTAATTATACAAACAAGAGCCAGTCATTTCTGCTTTCAACTCATAACTTGTCGTTAATTTCACACCTGCAAATGATGTAGCGTTCTGATATTTATTTTAAAGTCCTAGCCAAGCAATTACCTGGTTTCTGACAAAGAAACCACAAATCATAGAGAAAACGGGGAGGGGGGTGCGCTTTCTTAATCGTTATTCTTTGATAACTTTGAGAATCAATAAATCAATTATTTCATTAAGGTTAAGCTACTGAACTTGCTGGGGGGAATTTTACTCTTTAGAATTCCCCTATACAAATATACGTTTTTGAGAACATAAAGTCTTTATTTCTACGAAGTACATAAAAGGTAATTAATAGAAACTAGTAACGCACGAATTTTTTTTAAATGATATCATTTAACATTCATAATTATGATGTTTTTCTGCAGAACATTAAAAAGTCTATTCTAAATACAACAAAAGCCCTTCACAGATCGAGTGGCAGTAAAACAATTGATTATCTTTCCGTAAGGCAAATTTACCTTAACTGGAAAAAAATTGAAACCAGTAACGATGAAAAATGCTGTATACAATCTTGATAATGCTTTATAATGGTGTTTATAATAATAGAAAATTATACATTTGCTCGTGAAGTCGATCATTTATTTATAAATTCTTGAAAGTCACAAACTTGATGAATGCCTGAATGGGGATTACCATCATCAGATTGGAAAAATTGCAGTAGTGAAGCCTCAGTTTCCCAAGGGATAATATTGTTGAGAACTTTCAAAATTGTTAATTTCATTACATGCTATAAACACAAAAGGCAATAACGAGAATAAATATATTCCTTTTAAAACCTAACATAAAATCTTAATCCCTTTGCCATTGAAATTCCGCTTACGGATTTTACATGAAAGTCGCGAAGGGTTTATTAAATGTCCATAGTTTTGCAATAAACGGAATTTGCCATTAAAACGAATTTCTGGTTTTAAAGGTGTTAGTTTCTATGTGTGTTTAAAATACTAAAAATCCGACCAAGAAGAACATTAGCGCATGTAATCTTTAACAAATTACTGGCCAATGACAAATGTTGGCAATTCGATAATAGGCCCCAAGTATGTTGTAAATAAGCAAATGCAAATCCGTTAGCGATGCAAGCGATGAAAGTGGGAAATTATAACTGTTGATGAGATTTTTATGGATAATTGACGATTCTCCAGTTCCGAAGATAGCTTTAAAATTTTACTAGTAAATCATACCTGTAATAATCCTAGGCCTTACGATTTTTTTCGGGCGAAAACTGCTTTAAACCTTTTGATAAAGGCTAATAAAGTCCAATCATTTTGTCACCTCCGCCCCATTGCCTAATTACACTTTTGCGGTAATTTGAACAGAGTTTGAAATTTTAGGAAACACTTAAAATGTAAGTTTTAATTTGAGCTAATTTGTTGGAAGGGGAAACTGTCTATTGTTATGTTCTAATTGTAATTAAAAGACATTTATTTGGATCTTTGCTCGTTGAGAAAACATCTGCGATAATTGGAGAACTAGTTATTTTTCAAATTATATGAAATTATATTAAAAATACCTTCAACATGCACCCTTCTTTATAAAATTATATTAGGTAGTAAAGTTAATGATTTAAGTAGTGGAGTTAAAACATAAACTAAGTTTATTTAAAATACCGAATGTACACATATTTGGAATAGCAAGCAACGGTGTTATATAAAATATGATTGAAACTCTTATTTATATAAATTTTGATTCTGTTATAAAAATTAATTAAATAGAAGTGATATGGTGATATATGATATACATGGTATTTGGGGGAGGGGTCATTTTAAGTGATAATTTATATGTAAAGTCCTATTCATTTCGTTTCAGAATATAAGAGATCAAAGTTTTGAAAGCATAGTAATCTTATAGTTATTATTAGTCATGCATAATACAGCCCATTAACAATTGATAATCATAATAAATACAACTACAGTAGCGCTCAAAAGTACACTTAAAAAGGATACAGCGACCAACAATGTTTTTACCTATAACTTTTCTATTTATGGATTAGCATAATGAAACTTCAAAATAGTCCATTTCGTCTGTGGTGGAATGGAAGGATCAAAGTTACGATTGGTTAGGATCTTTAGAAATTTAAATATTTAAATTTGTTTGATTTTAGCCCGCTCATAAATAAGCGACCAGGAGATTATTTTTCATTCTTTGCTCATTGAGAGCTTTCTATCTTGCATACGTTGTTTCCTACGACACGTATAAAAGATGAGCCACCGTTATTTGTCATCTCCTGTGAAGAATTTAATTGTACGTACTGTACAAAAGGAGGAACTTATCGTGGAGTCGCCAAATAGTTCATTGTAAGCAAAACGGCACTGACGGAACTCTGGCAACGTTTTCAAGCAAGAGGCACGGTTACCCGATCTAAGAAACCGAAGGACCACGATTCACAACATTGGGACAGGACAATACCCTCAAACAACTCAATTGCAAACCCTCGGATATCGAGCACGACACTCAATCAAGAAATGCTGGAGTATGACAACGTTAACGTCAGTGTTAGTACCACAAAACGATGCCTATGTTATATGGGTGGACGACGACCTTCCAAAAAGCCTTTAATCTCTTACAAGAACCGAATGGCCCGATTGAAGTTTGCACGAGAGCACATCAACTGGACTTCGAAACAGTGGTTTAAAATTGTTTGGACTAATGAGTCCAAGTTTATGTTGTTTACAGTCAAATACCGAACAATATAAACTTGAACTCATCACTCCAAACAATTTTAGATCACTCTTTGGAAGTCCAGTTGATGTGCTTTCGTGCTAGACTTCAAACGGGCCATTCGGTTCTTGTAAGAGATTAAAGGCTTTTTGGAAGATCGTCGTCCATGAAGGCCCATATCACATAGGCATCGTTTTGTGGAACTAACACTGACGTTAATGTTGTCAAACTCCAGCATTTCTTGAGTGCCGTAGCCGGCATCCGAGGGTTTGCAGTGAACAGTGGTTTAAGGGTGTTATCCTGCCTCAGTGTTGTGAATTGTGGTCTTCCGGGTTTCTTAGATCGAGTAACCGTGCCTCTTATTCTTGATTCTGGCGAGCGGAAAGTGCACTTGGCCTGCCAGATCTGGGTACCATTCTATGTTTATCTGGATTTTGGAGAAATTTGTTAACAGCTGACTTCTTTCGCAATTTCAGATCCACTCTTTCCGCATCCCTTAAGAGCAACAATATACCCTCTTTCATACTCTGAAAGATGTTGCCCTTTTGGCATCTTGTATATTGGTGTTATATTACACAAACAATGTGGTATGTGCTCTCATATGGCGTTGCTGTATACTTTCATCACCTTAAATAATCTTTCAACTAATAAAATATGCAAGAAAGTGGACGACTCTAAACTTTTTTTCCACCTTGCAAGTGTGTAGGTTGGCATAATGCCTGTTAATTTGCATTTATTCCTTATTCGTTGTTAAATGCTCCTGGAAACAACGTTTTGTATCATCTAATTCACGCCTATAAAAATCAATAAAACCAGCATGGATTTGCTAAGTTTATTTGCATTTTCATCCCGGTTCTATACTTTTTCCAGCACCTTAAATCGGATGCTCTATAATGCTTTTACATGAAATGTTAATTATAAGTTTTTAACATATGTTTTGTTTACCTACTTGGCATTACACTGATAAAAATTTTAATATTTTTGATCTTGTACACATGATTTGAATTCTGTACATGTTTTACTTCAAATATGTTATGAAGCACTTAAAAATCTAATCGGAAGTAAATTCTTAAAGTTGCTAACCAACTATTAATGTACTAAACACTTGCCTCTGAACTATTGGAACGTATTGGGCTAAGATGTCATTCGAGTAGGTCTAGTCTAAGACTAATTACAAATTTTTATCGTACGAACGCCGGTCTATTGATCCGGCATCCAATTTAATACATATTTTTAATAGTGCTAATAAGAATTTAGATATTAATTCTTTTTAAACAATGAAGCTTCAGTTTTAACTTTTTACTAATCAGTCATTATTGTTTATGACTTTTAGTTTATCTTAAATTTGAGTGCCTGGATCTTTTTTATCCTACATAAATCCCAGCTTGGGAAGGCAACATTATTGTGTAGATGTAGTAAGTTCTTCTCTGTCCTGTTTTCATAGCAGCTACTGTTCTCGCTACATAATAATGATCATATGAAAATTTTTGCTCGGACTGACTTCCACAACAAGCTGTCAAAATTTGTTGGACTCATTGTGAATCACCTTATATTCAGAATAATGGCTTGAAATATATCCTTATGACAGATCGAACCTTATCATGAGCATATGACTATAAAATTGCCTTTCAAGCAAAATTGTATGTTATATAAACCTGCTTTTTTCATACAATTTATCCTCATGAATACTAGTCTGTTTGAACAAACATTTTGAATATACACCTAATACGATTAGTAAACATAAATCAGATATTGTCAGAAAAAATAATCATTGCAAACAAGATAAAGATATAGGATGGTTTAGAGAAATAAAAAAGTAACCAGAATACCTGTGGATATGAAATCAGCAAAAACAAGACGCCACCGCTTTTCCACAACAAGGTTTATTCACCATGAATACGTATGTCGAGTGCTACGCACTCATTTTTCAACATGACTCAAGTCATGCGTAGTACTCGAAATACGTATTCATGGTGAATAAACCTTGTTGTGGAAAAGCGGTGGCGTCTTGTTTTTGCTGATATAGGATGGTTGTTTTTCGGAAAAATTCAATAGAAATAGGTAGTAAATAATAAGACCAACTTCGGAATATTGGAGTGTCCCATAAAAATTTGCATATTTTATCTTTAAACATGTCTTTAAAAATCACTATCATCATTAGTTTACTAAAGAACTGAATCTGTTATTAACAGCAGTATTTGATTAAGAAAGGTTGATGGCTGCCAAAAATACCGGGTGTCCTAAAAAAACTTTTTTATCTACCCATTTTATCTAACCATTACTAAAATAATTTTTGTTTTTATTACAGATACGGAAAAGACTAATCTTCTCCATAATAACATTATTTTTTTAAATTTATCCTATTCTGTAAATACCTTAATCAAACCTAAATATATGTGTAATAACTACAGTGTAATTAAAGTGTGACTATATTTTTGGGGGGGACACCCTGTATTTTCATATTGACTGAAGGGTGAACCCAAAAATGTTTTTCAGATTCATTCAGTTTTATGCTAAGTTCACAGACTAATAAATTAGAGAATGTATGTACAGGGTGATTATAATTAAAGTTTAAGTTTCAAAACGCTGTAAAAAAAGAACCACTTAGTAGAATGACGTCCAATTGGAACGGAATGTTATTGAAGAAGGGGGGAAGCTTATGGCATAAGAAAAAAAAAAGTAGGTCCAAATTTTAGCAACAGATGGCGCAGTAAGCGTCAGAATATGTACATGAAAATACCTGTCATGCGCACGACTCATTTCATTTGTTATAAAAACGCCCGGTACACGGCTTTTCCTCATTTCGCGTCCGAGAAGTTCGCCATCGGTGTCTCATTGAAGGACCGCGCTCTGCTTGTAAATCTTTTTTACAAGAACAATGCTTCCGCACCAGTAGCTCTGCAGAAGTTCAGAACACTCATGGGTATGAAAAAAGGCGTTGGTCCGATGACTGCCGTGGGTCTGAAGAAAATGATTCAGAAATTCGAAAAGACAGGTTCTTTTGATGTGCAATCTGGTAGAGGGAGGAAAAGATTTGATTCGACGGTAGTTGAAGAAGTGGCGAAAGCAGTGCCGGAGGAGTCGAGCGGTGGTGTGTAACCATGCAGTGCACGGGGAATTGCCCGAACATTGGATAGGCCTGCGAGCACGGTGCATAAAATTCTACGAAACATCTTGCAATGCTATCCTTACATAATTTGCCATTCATTGCTTCATTCTGACTTGCCAGCAAGAGAGAGTTTTGCTTTTGAATTTCTTGCTCGCATGGAAGTGGACAATGATTGGCCGTGGAAAATTTTGTGGAGACGAAGCCCATTTCCATCTGACAGGATATGTCAATACACAGAATTGCCGAATATGGGCAACAGAAAATCCACTCGCAACGAAGCCAGTACCACTTCATCCTGCAAAGGTCACTGTGTGGTGCGGATTTACGTCATCATTTATCATAGGGCCATATTTTTTCGAGGAGACGGGTGTTCTCGGTCCTGTTACCGTTACCGTCACTGGTCAGCGCTATGCGTGTCTTTTGCGCAAGCACGTCATTCCAGTTCTTCAACAGCGTCGATGTGTGGATGGGATCATTTTTATGCAAGATGGCGTTCCTCCGCACATTGCAAATCCAGTGAAGCAGCTGCTGAGGCGGCATTTCGGAAATGCTAGAATTATCAGCCGTCATTTCCCTATAGCCTGGCCGCCCCGATCACCTGATCTTAATCCGTGTGACTTCTGGCTGTGGAGTTATCTGAAAGATATTGTGTTCAATGCTCCGATTGTAAACTTAGCGGAATTGAAGGCACGCATTGCGCAACACATTCTGAACGTGACGCCGGAGACACTTCGATCAGTTGTGGAACATGCTGTTTCTCGATTTCAACTTGTTGCATAGAACGCTGGACAGCATATTGAACATGTTTTGCGCCAGTCTCCGGCAATTTAAAAAAACCGATTTGATGGATGCTTTGCACACTGAACAGTACAGTTGGTTTAACGTGTAACTTACACCTTAGCCTTTGTTTTACGATTCATTTGTCATTTGTAGTCGAAATTCTGACGCTTACAGAGCCATCTGTTGCTAAAATTTGGATCTAGTTTTTTTTCTTATGCCATAAGCTTTCCCCCTTCTTCAATAACATTCCGTTCCAATTGGACGTCATTCTACTAACAAGGGTATCCCTCGAACATGTATGTCACAGATTTCCACCAAATTGAAATATGTTACTTAATTGAAGCTACAATAGATGCTTGCAAAATAAGAGAGTGCGAAATTTTGTTTCTTTCAAAATAAACGAAGAAAACCAAAAAAAATTGAGCATAAATAGTCATACAAGGACCCCATTGTTAAAGCGATGTATTAATGCGCTTAACGGAACTTCTTTCTTCCAGTACTCACAGCAGTAAGCACGAATCCACTTCAGATGAAATAGACAGCAGCAGACGGCAATTGAATGGCTTCTCAAGTTTCTAAACAAACTTAGTTTTTAAAAATAGATTATTACAATTGCCTTCCAGTACAAAATGCCTATACTAATTAATAACAATTTCCTTAATTTATTATTTCATTTCCATTAAGTAATTCGGTAATCAAACACGGGGCTGGCTTCATGTGCAACGTCGAGTAATACGCCGCGTTGGTGAGGGGGTATGTATCGCGGTGCTTTGTAATTTTAAATAAAAATAGTATTCATGGATGCCTACCTCATCTTATAAATAATTTCGAGACGAATAATTGTACAGCAAAATTAAGGTTTTATGCTTAACTAGCAGAGACACCCGGCGTTGCCCGAGATAATTACAGTTGTAGGTTAAACAGAACAACCTCATGAAGTGAAATAATAAATTTGTTTTCAGTAATTCTACAATTTTCTTCTATAGACGAAGCAGTTGTTCAGATGTTT
>JAHWFO010005730.1:416775-480632 GCA_023313115.1 Rhysida immarginata | reverse complement strand
CCTCGTATTTCAAAGACGCCAAACATCATTCACCTAAATGAAAACGCTTTTGGAATAGGGTGTACATGTAATAATAATTGTGATAATTTACTGGTATAATCATACATAGCTTAATGGTATAATCTATTAGCTTCCTCCATGTTTAATATACGGGGTGATTATAATTAAAGTTACGATTTCAAAAATCGATAATTTGAAAACTACTCGTCAGAATGACCTGATATTTTAGCAGAAAAATCGTGAGGCAATGGAATTTTGTTTGGCGAAGGAGAAAAAATAGTTCTAAAATCTGCCCATAGATGGCGCTGGTAGGGTTCACATCCATTGCATCAGTACAGATACCCTCCGATCTGTTGTGGAGCATGCCATTTTGCGCTTCCAATTAGTAGCGGAACAAGGCGGAGGGCATATCGGACAACTTCTGCTTTAATCATCAATAAGATGTTTGTTCCAAGAAGCTCTGTTTTTTGGCATATCACTGTTGTCGCTATAAACACGTATTCTTGTCTTTTCGCTAATAAACTTTTCGTAAACTCCTGAACTCTATTGTTTCATTTTGGCTAACAACATTCCTGTGTTTCACGAATCCATTTTTGGTTTTTCCCCTGACATTACCCTACCAACGCCATCTATCGACAGAGTTTGGAACTATTTATTTTTCCTTCGCCAAACAAAATTCCATTGCCTCACGATTGTTCTGATAAAATATCAGGTCATTCTGACGAGTAGTTTTCAAATTATCGATTTTTGAAATCGTAACTTTAACTATAATCACCCTATATATTCAAATCGACGGTTATTGAATGGTTGATTGTCCGAACTGTGACTAAAGAGAGAGTTCGGAGAAGATTTTCCAGCTCTGGAATCCGTCCGGGCTTTGTTTCGAATTCCGTCGTGAGAACAGATGTTCGAATTTGTCTCAGATTTGTGTTAAGAAATTTGTCATGTAAAAGGGCGCAAATGACTTGGAAGCCGATGCGCCCAAACAACCTGACGAGCCAACCAACCAATAATCGAAACGTTAACCAAAATATGAATCCGCTTTAAGTCAGATGCGAAAATTTCTTTGCTGGTTTTCAACTTTTGCAATGCTCTGCTTTGAGTCTAATTTTTAATTAACTTTTTGCAGAAAGTTTTTTATTTAAGGGCAGACATATTGCAAACATTCATTAATAATCTACTCAGCGAAATAGGCATCACTTTTTATGGATATATTTAGAGCAAAAAAAAACCACATCGCGAAAGAAACAATGGTTTTCAATATTGGACACGTGGTATACATATAATAGTTTATCGTTTTCAATAGATATTCAGGGGTATTATTATATAAAGGAGAAACTGAGTAAAAACCAAAAGAAACCAAAAAATTATCAATTGATTAAAATTATGCAAAAGAAATTTAACTCTTTTTAGAAGGAAGAGAATTGACTTTTGTTCCCTAAAGAAGAAGGAAAAAAAAAGATAAACTCTACCAAGACTTTATTGTATTGAATTGGAATCGTATTTTGCGATATTTACAATTCATTATTTACTAAAGGTTAATTGCTTGCCAATGTCCGTCCAAGCTTAGATTTATTGGTAAAACGATCGATTCTTTCGATCGATGTAAAGGTTAATTGGTCGATTTGGCAAACATGCAAATCACCCAGCTTCTACATTTGTCTTCCAAAAATAAGATCACGTGACCGAGGGAGAAAAAATAGAATTTCCTTCAGAATGGTTCCCCGACCAAAGAATGCAGAACGGAAAAGGAAAAAGAAAAAAAAAGTTTTTCGAAAGCACTTAAAGGGAAAAATCCATTGCATCGAAGGGCGTTGAGTTCAAGATGTATGAAGGTGAAACAGTCCTTTTAATTTCCAACCTTGTACTGGAATTTTAAAGCGTAGTGAAATGAAAAAGGTATTGCTACACTATTCTATTTTATATCAATGTAAAAAAGGAATATACTGCATTTATTGAATAAGAACGAGTAAGAAAAAGCTATATTGTAGTTAACGCTCTCTCTCATCGGGAGGGATTCTTCAGAAGTATTCATATGAATCAAATAGAGGATGGAGTACCCTAAGTTTTAATAGTTTCGCCTTCACGTGTAGTTAATTAAATTGCTTAATAGACTTCGGTATCAATTTCGAAGTCCCTGGGGGGCGTCCAATTAAACACGTTTTATGCAGTTAATTTGTCAAAGCATACTTAATCAAAAATGCTAATCTTTTCAGCTTAATCCGATTTTCAATACCATTTTTGCCTGAAACGCCAACGATATATATTTAAGTCCACCAATATTAATATAAAAGCTTCTTTGCAATTTCATCTCAACATAATGAGGTATATCAGTCACAAAAAAAAATGAATTTTCATTATTATTCCTAATGTTTTAATGCTAAGAAAATCACTGTCTACATTCCATCCATTTGTAAAAAGTTATCTCATTTGTTTTCTAGAATGATTATATATTCTTTAACTGCCGAGTATCGTTTTGTTTTGTGCTTAGTTTTTGTTCTCCTTTGGGATTATCGTATCGAATTCACTTTATTTTTACAAATTTTGGAGCCGGCGAAGCCGAAACCATTGCAATTGAAGGTTAAAAGGGCGCGAGTCTACCGATTAGTTGTCTCATTTTGCTGTTCATTGTGCGTTTGGAATGGAGTTCAACTTGAACCCTTGGTCCGAAATTTGAAGAGTTAATAATATTTCAGACGGACAGCTTTTGGAAATCCTTGGCAGCCCTGATAAATACGGGGCAATTTCCTTGCCACAAAAGAAACGTGGCGCTGTTTCATTGCAGAAGAGGAAGTATCGCTACAAAATGGCAACTCCGCTCGTGCCTTTTCGCCACTTCCCCCAAAATAGATACCAATTAGAGTTTTCAGCATTGAAACTGCCGACTAACCGGAGGTTCCACTTCCGTTACCACTACAAGATAATCTGACCAATCATTCATTTCCTCGCAGCCTCTCTGAATGGATTTCCTGTTTATGATTTAGTCGGCAGCGCTTTGGGATTGCCCCTCATCCTCTTATGGGCATCCAATAAAAGAATGGCACAGATAAAAAGTCTCCTTATAGCAGCTAGGGTGGCTTAGATGGCAACTGAACACGGGGCAATACACGCGCTCTCTCTCCACGTCGTAGCCTCCTGGTCACGGCCTTTGTAAATTTATTGGGTAGCAAATTGAAACACTTCAGCTCTATCATAAAATAATCTTTCGGTATTGAATATAAAGTAATCCATTAGTAAAGACTGTTTCCTGTATGTTACTACAAGTGACTTCGTCAATTCAAAAACAATTCAAATTTTATTTAGTATACCAGAAAATTTATATTTAACTTTATAATTTAAATAACAGCTGGTCTCTGCTTAAAATGTGTACATTCATTTTGTAATAAAAGATAATTAAGAACTACATTCAAAATGCCAGCATAGCGTTCAGGAATCAATAAAATTGTGATGCCTATTTTTAAAGTTCTTTTATGAATTGTTTTCCAGGAAAAAATAAAATTTCCTTTGATGTTTTTTCCCTCTCTACCTAATTGCTAAACAGCATCAAATTTCTCATTAAATTTTCCATAATAATATCTGTTTATATAACTTTCAAATTTGAAAAAAAAACTATAGGAAAAATAATAAACTCACGAAAAAATTTTTAATTTTAAGAACATTTTTTATTTCAAATACAATGCAAAATTTTAAGATCGATAAACGAGATAGGTTGAAAAAGTTCCCGAACGTTTTGAACATCCTTCGTATAGGGTAAGGTGAGGTTATTTGGGTCAGTTCGCAGATAATGAGCAAATAAAGAAAAAGTCTTTAGATAAGCAATTCCAAAAAATTATATTGACTATTGAAAGGCCAAGTACTGTACACACAAGCAATCTCATAGGTTAAAAATAAACAGTTAATTCTTAAAAAATGTAATTTCATACCACCCCCTCTGAACCACTTAACCCCAAGACAGTGGGTAATATGAGTCACTTAAAAAATTGGAAATATCATTTCATAAAACAAGTCAAACACTGAAATTGAACTTTTTATTTATATATAGGCATTTATAAAGCTACATTTTCCTGTAATCCCCAAATACACACTTCGTGATACCATGTCTTACACATTTGACACGGAATCCACTGTCTGAATTTTGATGTCATCGGTTCATAAAAGTTTTTGCCACAGAAGCCGCAGTCATTGTTTTCTTGTTTCTTCCTTTTTATCCCTGGATTTAGGTTAGGTTAGGTTAGGTTAGGTTAGGTTTCTTCCTTTTTATCCTGGCATAATCTGATAAAATAAAAACATTATTTTTTTTATTACCATAAAAAATGCTTGCAGTTCATTAATTAAACAATTCATAATTTTTAAAATGTCATTACGTTCACTAGCACGATTATCATGATACCATAATCTAACTCCTCATTAGCATCCTAACATTTCAGATAAAACATTTTTTTTCAATTTTCTCACAACTTAGCTCTATCCTTCATATCAGTAAACAAATTACCAGTATGGATTATAATAATTCTCCAACGTTTTATTCAAACATTTTGAGTAGTTTAATTTGAAACTCCCTTAAATCCTAAAAAACTGAAGCGACCCACATTACCAACAAAACATGAACCATTTAACCCCCTGCACAAGTGTTATGAAAAAAAATTCATGATAAAAAAACACGAGAGCCTAGCGAATAAAACCATGTACCTAAGTGAAGATCAGAACTTCCACTGTCACGTAATGTTCGTAACTTAGTTACTAGATATTTCTGTAAATAATGATGCCATCTGAAATTAACGCATCGCTTACATGACGGAAATTTCACTCATCTTTACCATGCGGGGTGGACACTTGAAAATTCTATTTCTCGTGTTCGACGGCAGCAATGCAAATGATAGGGAGTCCATAGCACCTTCAGGACGAGCTGCTGAGAGCCACATATCGGCAATTTCGTGAAACACAAAATTGTCGATTTTATAAACACGCATGCTTAACTTGAACCCTTTTACCCGCGACCCAAATAACCCCACCTTACCCTAAATTTTTTACAATCTTGAGGCCTTTCAGTTTTGTACACTCACATATTGTCGCGTCGCATTTAGTTGTTCCAGTCTTTTAGCGGTCAAACATGTTGCAATTTCAACAGCGTGCACACTTTAAATTATGTGTTAAATGGATGAAATCGTGTTTTGAAATCGCAGGCGATAATATCATTTCTGTTGACAAAGATCCCAGTCTATTAGGCGAATCATCACGGACGATGAAACATGGTGCTTTCTTTACGACCCTCAAACAAAAATAAAAACATCCGTATAGAAAACAAGTTTATACCGCCGATTACAGAAGATCCGTGCTGACCGCTCCAAAGGAAAGGTCATGCTTGTGCGTGCTTTTTTATTGCAAAGGTATAGTCCACTACGAATTCATACCCGAAGGTCGTAGAGTTAATAAAGAAATGTGCGTGGACATTCTGCGATACCTGCGTGACGCCATTCGCCACAAACGTCCACATCTTTGCATCTGCTACGGAAGCTCTGAAGAAGGTGGCAAACAAAGGTCTGCAGCTTGCCTTCGAGAAAATATATGAAAGTTGGAAAAAGTATATAGTGCTAAAGGGCATGACTCCGAAATGCCAGAATGCTTAAAATATACTGTGTCCCATACTTTTTGAACCTACTTCATATGATTTGTTTTTGTGGGACTAGAGAATAGTGGACTGCAAAAAATGTATATTTTTAAATTTCTTTATAAAAACCTCACAATTTTCTATATTCTTTAAAAGCTTCATACTTACTTATGTACTTACTTACTTTTCAAACCCGCTTATCCGTTAGGTTCGCGGGGGCAGTAGCCCTATGGAGGATCTCCAGCGATCGCGATCTTCCGCCACCAGGCGCATGTCCTCCCTGATAGTACCCAAGCGACGCGAACCCAGATTCTCCATGTAGTCTAGCCACCTGGTTCTAGGCCGACCCCTTGGTCTCTTACCCACCGGGTCGGAAAATAACAACTGCCTAGGAAGACTAGTTTCCGGCATCCGTATTACGTGGTCATACCAGCGCAACTGAGATCTGTCAATGCGGAGAAGTAGCGACTCGACACTTAAAGACTCCCTTATTGTGCTGCTGTGCACTCTATCTGGTAGGGAACACCTGCCACACATCTCAGAAATCTCATTTCGGCCGCTTGTACCCTCGATTGCTCTCTTTCTTTCATTACCCAAGACTCGTGACCATAGGTTAGAATGGGGACAAAGATAGATTTGAAGACGGAGAGTTTGGCTTTGTTTCCCAGCTAGCGACCACCAGCACTACATCGCAACAATTTCGAACATGTTCGTGAGCTTCTCCTAATCAACAATGAAAGGACACAAATTTCTCGGCGTTCCGCATATACAAACGGTTGTGACAAGGGAACTTCAAGCAGTTGTACAAACGGTGTCAACTGTGTATAGTGGCCATGGGGCTTACTTTGAAGCACATCATAAAGTATCGTCTCTGAAATACCTGCTCCTGTTTATGTTTCCGAATTATTCACCAAATTTTCTGGTCTCACCTTATATATCGAAATAAGGTGTTCTCATAATTATAAACACACTAACAATTGCCAATTTCCAGAACAACTAGTTGTTCTTTTACACCAAATTAAACTGTAAACATCATTGAGCAGAACAAAAACATTTTAAACATTTCTGGGGGTTTTATTGAACATGTATGAGAGAAAGCAAACAAAAGTGAAAAAAAATCCGCTGTCTCATATTTATAAACACATTTGATTTAATTTAAAACTGGTCAATGAAAATGATTACAATAATTAAAAACAGGTGGTGTAACATATATTTGCATATGACAGCCACCGTTAAGTTGTGTTAAAATTACTCAAAGTAAAAAAAAACCGCAATGACAAGAAGAGGCACAAGACTAACATATCATGAAAAATGACAAATATCCACAATGAAGAAAACTGAACAGTCAATAAGGGCTATTGCCAAAGCCCTTAATCGCTCTACCTGTGTCGTGATAAATTATCTTAAGTTAGGACAACAAATAAACGACCTGGCCGACCGGAAAAGCTTACTCCAAGAGAAAAAAGAACCATTTCGCGGATGTTAAAACAAGGATTTTCATCATTGCGAGCTGTAGCAAATCACTCAGATATTGTAGTCGCTTAAAATTTGAAAACACTAAAGTACAGAAAAAGAAAACACCAACTGCCACTGAAAGAGTGCCACAAACTGAAGCAACTCGAACGCTTGAATTTTCAGCCTAAAATCTATAGCATTTTTCATTCTGCGGAGAGCAATGCAATTAGGCGTTTCATTCAATTTATCTTTATCGTTATCCTTTCTAACCTAAGGCTACAGAATAAAGAATAGACCTCGGCGATCTCTTAAGATTGCATTTCAATTTTAAATACGTAAACGATGATAGCACATAAACGAAAGGCATGTTTTACTTAAATTAGGAATATTGATATTGATTGTTTAACAAATTCCATGAAAAATGTGAAGGTTCCAGTGGCGTGAATAATTAATTCGAAATTCTTCTTTGCCCTAGCGAAACACTTTCGATAATGTGGAAATATTTCTTTCAAAAAATGTTAACAAATTCGAATTAGTTTAAAATTTTAAACTCTCATTAGAGAATAGGTTCTAATCATGATAATCATATAATTCTTTTACAACTAGATTAATATTTGAAATCAATTGCTTTGCTCACTGATTATTCGATAAACCTTTATCTTTCATATCGTTAAGAGCTTGAGAAAAATAGTCTCATGAAGAGATAACATGGCATTTATATCTATGGGATTAAATTATACTATTCAAAAAATAATTCTGGAGAGCATGTGTATTGGGGACTCAGCAAGACTTTGGAGCGACGGTTACAAGACCTGACCCATCAGACAATTTTGCATAGGGGCTTATTAAGTTTAAGATCGCCTAGGTGAAGAATTGCATTACTGTTACAGTTTCTGAAATCACACCAGATATATTGGATATACGTTTTCGGACCGCGGAGGAGTTTACGGGGAATTGTGCATAAACATGCAAGATAGTCATATTGAAATTTATTCAACGTGTTCTATATTTACTTAGCAGACCACGTTTATTCTGCAATAAAACATGTTCTTTCAGCAGTAAATGCCCGATTTTATGGTCCATAAACGATCGTTGTTTATGGATAATTCTGAGGAATGCTTGCTGTATATGCTTCCGGATTAACTATTCAAAATATGCTTTACGAGAGTTGACATTAGATGTGTACATCAATTATACCTAACTAATGTGAATAACGCATTACTGAGTGATTGTTACAATCAATTAAACTTTGTATCTCGTATCATAATGGCTCCTTAATGCTTTCATCGATTACCTAATCCAAGTAGATCTGGAGACAATTGGAACTAAAATGTAAATATATGAATACCCATGCAGAGAAGATTCGCATATGACTATTCGTCAAGTAATCTTGGCCGATAGTTGATCTTATCTCTACAGATAATAAATACCCTGCAAATGCAGCGTAAAGCGCTCGACGGATTTATCGATTGCTAAATGTTCTAATGTTCTAATTTCAGTCAGTTTACTGCTACCAAAATCTGTTCACTGATGTTTCCATCTAAATTCGTTTCATAAAAGATAGATCACCACAATCCTGCTCTTTTATTATGAACAATGTACATAAAATTCGGATATCTGGCTAATAGGCTTGTAAAAATCTACGCGCCCGTTCACTGCCAGATTGGCATTCATGCAGATTCTTGTAAAAGTTTCTTGCCTAGTCGTAACCCACGGTAGAAATTATTTTGTAAAAATTTCCCGCGGAAGAAGCAACATAAATGCTGTTGTGGAAAAAACCCAAAACGCAAACTGCAGACGTATTTTTATATTTGCAAGGGAAATTGGCAAGCAAAACAAATCCATGAGGAAAGGAAAGTTTACTCGAATGGATATAATTTCTCAGGGGTGTGAAACTGAAAACGTGGAAAAGGTTATACCAGTGCAGCCAATATGGAAGATCATATTCAGTATTTTTTCGGTTTCTCGTGGAATTGTTCTAATATAGCCTAATTATACAGAGAAAAGTCAAATCATTACTGGATATTATTAGCAAGATCTGGTGAATAAACTGCGAATCAGATCTCCAGCAGGAGAAAAGTAATGTTGTAGAAAGGTATTCGCATGAATCCACTTGCCTGCTTCGCCATCAATCAGAGTGACGTAACTTCTTGGGAAACAGAGGGAATATATCTGCTATATTCCCTATACTTGGTAACTTTATCTTCCGACAGCTGAAAAAACCCCACTTTCACGAAAAACGTTTCAGCAGTGGAGAAATTAATAATTGAGAAAGAAAAATGTTTGCAATGATGGTATCTAGTTCATGGATGTGCATCAGCGCCCTAGTTCATGAAAATATTTTAAAAGTTGATATATCCGGAAATGTATAATTTATGCGAGCAATATTCAGGCTACTTTAAAGGTGAAACAAAACTTCATTCAAATTTGACCCTTAAAGCGTAAAGTTATAAGCATCCTATCTCGGTTGTTGTTTATAATTTTATGTCGAGCAGCCATAAAGTGAATCATAAAAGAGTAAAGCACGGTGTACAGTGAAGCAAAGTTTATACTGCTGTACAAACACCTGACAGAATGGAAAATGAAATGTAAATTTCTATTGGAGAAAAAAGAATTCATTAAAACTGTTTTCCCTTCCTGAATATATGATTTAATCTCGTCAGTTAACATTTTATAGACTTTTGCTTGAAATAAAGTTTTATAGATATTCTCTAGTCGCCGTTTATGCATTTATATATAAGGAACATTCCAAAATTAATAAACGTTTGCATTCCGTGTTTATTTTTTCATCAACGGCTCGTAGAGAAATTGGCGCTTGGACTTCAATTTACTTACTTAACAACAGTATCTTTTGTTATGGTAGTCATTCAAAGCATATATGAAGCGTTTTATATTTAAGAAAGGAGTTACCCGGTGCGTGCTTTAGTTTTGGCATAGCTTTGGGAAAATCAGAGGCGCCTTCCCATTCTTCTTATTAACGTTGTTTCTCTTCATCGGCGAGGATTAGCCTAGGAGCAAGGAATTTAGAGGAAAAGATCAAAAGAAAAGTTGGTATATTACGAACGGGGAAATCAAGTTGATATGATACTGCGAATGTTAGGGAAAAATTTCTGTAAATTCAAAATAAATACGAAATATTATAAACGTATTTGGAAATAGCAAATTTTGCATAAATCTAAAAAACCGATGCGCTAGAAGGTCTCAGTGGTTAGATAAATACGTACATACAGCAAAGGATGTTCAGGAGTGGTGTCAGTAAATTTTACCCAGATCTGCCTTGTTGATTTGTTATTTCCGAGTTCTATCCTCGTATGACCATGAATACTGCAGATAATTTAGACATCACTAAATGATGTTCGTCAAGAGATGGAAGCAGGATAGAACATTTACAGCAGAAAAAAACAAACAGAAAAGCCTCGGTAAGATACTTTAAGAAATTTCATTCGACTACTCGCTGATAAATAATAAATTCATCTAATGGCTCAATGAATAGGGGAAAAGAAAGTAATGTGTCCTCCTGCTGGTAAATTGGCCCCCATCCTAATATATCATCTAATAATGCCATCTAGAAAATGGGCAGAATAACCAATAAAGAAATAACTAGTCGCAAAATTTAAGATATAGATATCGCTTCCCGTTGACCCCTCTGTCAAGTAAAGCGATAGGTACGAAATTTTTTCCTTGACAAATGTTTTGATTATTATAGAAATGTGCAAAAGAGGCTATGGTTGAAATATGTATCTGATAATGGTGCGTTTTTGACACATTGAAAGCAAACTCATGTTAATTTTTTTCCTTAGGCCCTGTTGTTGATCGGCCTCGGTGACTCAGCGGTTGCGTGATCGCCTCTGATGCCCGAGTACGCGGGTTCGATCCCGGCCGAGGACGACGAGGATTTTTCACGGGGAAATCCTGAGATCACGCACTTCCTTCGGAAGGGAAGTAAAGCCGTTGGTCCCGTGTAGTCGTTTGCCGGCTGCACGTTAAAGAACCCTTGCGAGGTAAAATTTGCGGCCCCTATAACGCCGTCCTGAAATGACTATGGCAGTTGAAAAGGACGTTAATACCAAACAAACCAAACCAAACCAACCCTATTGTTGTTTGTCAAACCCAGTGTTTTCCTTTAATATGGCCTCCCGGAGCCATATTAGATATATAGCTTGTAACCAGCATTTTGGTTTCATCATTTTATTTCAGATATAATATCATGTTTATTTAGTTCAGAGAAGACTTGTCTAAGTTTCATTATTAAGTAATAGTAGGTATTTTTAATTAAAAATATCAATTTTATGACTATTCAATATTGATTTTATTCCGAGTTTAAAGACATGTAATTTCCATACATTTAATATGGCCTCCCGGGGGATATCATACCTACACATAACTTCATCTGATCTATTTGGACTGACAACAAAAAAATACATGATAATTCAAATGTTTTTAACATGTAATTTTTTCAAAAAAAGATACTTCATGCCAACAATATACCACCCCTTTGCGCTATAATACCTGGTTTTAGGATGGTCAATAACTTTTTTATTGAAGGGCCATATGTCTAACTTTTACTCTAGCGTAAAGTTTTGCAGAATGCTATATTCTGTGTTTTTATGCTAAAACAGCTGCACTGCTATACGAATGTAGTTTGGACTGTGTGTCTTCCATCTTTCTTTGACTATGTAGACGATTGGAAAGTTGTTTTGGATTGATGAGTCACACTTTTTCTCTCTTCTAATCAGAAGTTCTACAGTCTCTGTTGGTGTATGAGGGCTCGGGAAACGATTTTTCTCAGATTGTGTACATCCAATATTTAGATTCAGCAAAGGTTCATAATGATTTGTTCTTCCTGTACAGAAATCGAGCCGTTGGTATATAAGATTTATGAATACTGAATTGTATTTCGACGTTTTGAAAATGTGAAAATATTATAAAAACATATTTGCCTCTTATAACACGATCAAGCTTCCTGCCACTTGCAAGACGCATTTAGGAGTGTTTGCTTGGAAATAAGGTGGGATTCGTCGAATGGGCTACTCATAGGCCTGATCTTAATCGCATACAATTACTCCTAAACGAACTGGAGCAATGATACCAATCTTAAATCACTACAATTTCGTTTTCATCTCTAAGAGCAACCGTGTAAATCGAATGATGAGCCATTCCTATCGAGAAAGTGAATTGAATATATGCTTCTATGCGTTACCGCTCTTTTATAGATATAAAGTGCATCCAGTTATATCTAATTACTATAATAAAGTTTTCGTCATAAAGTCACCTAATTTAGATATAAAGCTTTCAACCTTTTCACTGTAATGAGAAAGGTTCACTGCACAAAAAAACGTCGAATCAGCGGCACTCCAATGAAAGAAATCGCACATTGATGAGAGTAGTCAGAGGAGGCTGGCTAGACTTGTATAAGCCAAAAAAGAGGCCACTGTTGCCCAATTGACGTCGGAATTTAGCCTTGCTGCTGAGACAACCATCTCTCAAGGTTCTACTAGACGCATGCTGTTGCTGATAGGGCACAACAAAAATAGTCACATCGGTTTCATTTGACAGAGACGCACAGGAAAGCACGCCTTCTGTGGGCAAAGAACACCAGCACTGGACCATAGACGACTGGAAAAAGGTCACTTGGTACGATGAGTGGAAGTTCCTGCTGACACAATTTAGCGCAAACAATAAGAATCCATGGACCCATCATATCTGTTGCTAACGTGTGGACGGTGGGAGCAGTATTAAGGTGTGGGGAATGTTTACACATTAGGTCCACATATACCCCTGGATTCACGTCTGGATGCCGGTGCGTACGTTGGCATCGTTGTCGACCAAGTGAATCTATTCATTTTGACAATTTATGGATACTTCCATCGGATAATGTGCTAGTGAACAAAACTCGCATTACCATTGAGTGGTTCCAGGAACATGAGATACTCTTCATTTCTGCAGTCGCCAGATCTTAATTCCATAGAACATTTGTGGGATGAAAGAAATATCCGCTCCACGCCTGCACCGCCGAGAACTACGTGACGAACTCATGTATGTAAGGTTGCATTACCTCAGGAACTCTTTTAACGTTTTGTTGAATTTATGGTTCGACGAATTCAAGATCTCTGAAGGCGAAAAGAGGGACAACGCGCTACTAGGTAGGTGTAACTAATAAAGTGGTCGGACAGTATAGTTCTGTATAAATGTCAATGATTGTTCGTATTTTAAACACATTAGCACATCACTGGATATACATGAAATAGTTTACTTCCGATGACTAAATTTAGAAACAATTTGCCTTTCCATAGTTTTGGAATTTCTAATAGAAAGCAATTTAGTCAGAACAGTAAACTAATTTTTGTTCAGTTCTGTTATCATATCTTATATTTTATGACAATAAGGGAATTAGAATAATTAAATAAACCTTCTCAGAGGCCTTCCTGCCTGGTGTGGAATTGTCTATGTGGAGCCTTTCCTTCAGAGCATTTATCAGTAATTTGTTTGCAATTCCGTGCTGCCTTTCACAACGACCGTGGTAAACGATGACCTGTTTTGAATCGCGCCTTCGCTGTAATGAATCGTCAATTCCTGGGAGATATAATTCAGTAAAGAAGATAAATTTTCTTGGTTATTGAGTTCCTACAGTCCGTGAATTTTCAAATTAACGTTCCCATTGGCTGCTGGTTTAATTCGTTTACCTGTTTATCCTTTTCTTGGCATTATTATATAAAAGGGGTTCGCTTCGCTGTCTAATTTGAAAACATTTTTATCCACCGAGACTTAATGCGATATAATCCAGCATTTCATTACGTCAAGATGTAATTTGCGAGCCTGTCCTCCTTCCTCAAGTAATTAAGTTTCCTGTATAAATTTTTATTAAATTTTTATTTATTTTCTTTACTTC
This sequence comes from Rhysida immarginata, assembly GCA_023313115.1. NCBI lineage: Eukaryota > Metazoa > Arthropoda > Chilopoda > Scolopendromorpha > Scolopendridae > Rhysida > Rhysida immarginata. The sequence continues at coordinate 466,680 of JAHWFO010005730.1, read as the reverse complement.
GTAAAATATAGCTGAGAGCAAACTTAATTTCGTCATTAATTCTTATCACGTATCACGTATTCAAAGTAAAGAAAAAATTCCTTATCCTTTTAGTTAATGAAATTATTTACATTGAAGAAAATTTGAAAATAATTTTATGATATACGAGGATTCTACTGAGAGTAATGCCCATTTTCCATTCTGTTATGCTTTTTACACTAGCAGTTACAATAGACTTTACTGCGTGACTAATGTAATATTTTTGCTGTTAACTATTAAGTTGGGTTGTGGAGCAAAGAAAAAATAATCTTCGACTTTTTAAAGAAGTATATACTGTAACCGATATTCCCAAAATGCTGATGAGGCGCGATGAGAATAATGTACGAAGATGGTTGAAAAGTTTAAAGTTCAAACCCCGTAGTGGAAGGCCATGGAGTTCGCTACAAGTTGGTCTTGACAAATGGGTTCAAAGGTGGAGCAAATGCATCGCATTCGTGTACATTATCTTGAATAATACTATGCCTACAAAGAGCAACTCTAAATTGTACGAGCTCGAAAAAATAAGAACATTTCGAAGATAAACGAGATTCACATGATACAGCATACATGATACTTCATTTTTCTACCTAATCGCTTTCCTTTTCACACTGTTGCACTTATTTCTTTATTCACGGTTTTGGTTATGTCTTCTGATGATGCTTTGACCTCGTCATCATTCCAAAATCTTCGCCCTCCAGAACGACTTTAAGTGGCCCACACTTGTAATATCGGGTGAGATCATTGTTGGAATGATAATAAAATACAACGCATGCATATTGCTATCTCCAGCTACTCTTCCAATGTAACAATGTAGCGCGCACTGTATATTATTTCAACCTTTTGTATACTTCATTCGTACCCGAGAAGACATTCGGTATGATCCACTGGCACACTCTTCTTTCGCCAATACAGGCATTTCCATATTTACTATAATCTTGCAACATTCTTCGACAAATTTCTGGCTCAAATGTACTGGTCATAAAAACTGATCACATGCATTGAAAACTTCTCGCTGCTCATCTACGGGTGCAAAACAGCAAACGGCGCCATCATTATATATATGCTGCCATGTATTTTGGGAAAATCAGTACCTTTTGTAAAAATGTTTTTCTTACGCATCAAAATTAGATCCTGGGATGTTCTTTTCCTGAAATATCCTCACGATACTCTTTTCGAACCATCTTGTACAGGGTGTTTACGAACTCTTAGGGGTAGTAGAGGGTTTTATTTTTAATATACGAGGGGCGATTGATAAATAAAGTCTCCATGGCTGTAACTTTTTTATTTGTTAACCGATTTTCAAAATTCTTTTTGTATCTTATACTCACATTTGTCCTCTATGTAATGCACTATTCACTTTTCGACATAGTCCCCATCCCTTTCCATGGATTGTACCAACGCGTGACCAGTTGGGTGAACCCGTCGGAGAGGAATTCCGGAGTTGTTGTCGACACCAGGATTGAATGGCAGCGTTTACCTCGCCCTCAGAACAAACTCATTTCCCTTAAGGGGCTCTTTCTTCTTTGGGAAGTGGTGAAAATCGCAATGTGCAAAGTCTTTCATTTTTGAACTGCAATTTTTCATCTTTGAACTGTAGACGCTGCAACGCCTCTGGTGTGTGGTGACTCGTGTGCGGGCGGACGTTATCGTACTCCAGAAGAGGGTCCAAAGCTGCCATTCAATCCTGGTGTCGACAACAACTCCGGAATTTCTCTCCGACGGGTTCACCCAACTGGTCACGCGTTGGTACAATGCGTGGAAAGGGATGAGGACTATGTCGAAAAGTGAATAGTGCATTACATAGAGGACAAATGTGAGTATAAGTTACACAAAGAATTTTGAAAATCGGTTAACAAATAAAAAAGTTACAGTCATGGAGACCTTAATTATCAATCGCCCCTCGTATTTTGCCAATACAGTAGAGGTCGCAAGTGAATCCTTGATACATAAAAAAATTGTCAAACACCATACATAATACGGCTGTCTGAGACTTTCTGATAATATTGTCTCTCTCGTTAATGTTTAAGCGGAAAACGGAGAAATTAGAAAACTTGAGGAAACCAAACAGATCAAATGAGCATTTTATTTATTTAAAAAAATGGAACTTGATGCCAATAAAATACTAAACTCTTTGGATCAGTACAAGGTTTCAGGATAGCTTATAACTTTTTAATTACAAAAAAAAACAAAAATGGGGGGGAGGGAATTATTACTTATTCCTTTACTACCATAGCCATATATTTATTGTAACAGACTCTTTTGTTTTTTAAAGTTCAATCAGCAATTTTACATTTTTATTGTTATGCGTGTGATAAACCATACGAGATAAATCATAAATATAACCGAGATCGGGCGAGGCGAATGAACAATTAAACGTGTATACGAATTTTAATTTTTTAACTGGTTTTTAATTTAAAACAATCATCTCTTTGCAATTTAAGATTGTTAAGGAACCTGAATGAATTTGCCATCTTCAGTTTTTAAGCTGAAGCTCGTTTCCGAGATCCTTATAGCAGTGACACGATTGATATAAAAATAAAGTTAATCCCTAATCTTTCAAAAGATTCTTAAGAGGTGTAAATCCAAAACCCTTCTTTTTTGACCACGGAGAAATACGTGGAGAAAATGGAAGCATAACCACGTTCTGACCGCTTTTACCTCCGGGAACGATAGCTGATGCTCATTTGCCTTGAGCTCTTCTGGGAATGAGAAAAATTACATCCCTCTCTGCCCGGATTACATGAAGATCGGATTTGAAATTGGAGATGTTACTCTTCTCCACTTCTCTCTTATCTCTCTCTTCTTCTTCACTTTCTTTCTTTTTTTCTTTCTTTCTTTCTTTCTTTCTCAAGGAAAGTGTAGAATCTTTAAGTTATCAGATGTGTTGGAACAGATGGCTGTTCGGTTTCAGACACCGTCGATAACTCGGACAGCTGCAATTGCAAACATCACGAATCATATCAGTTGGTTGTAAAGTCTGTCTCAAAAGTATAGAGACTTTGCAAAAACTGTCACATTAGCACATCAGTAAATTTTTTGACCATACCAAATAAAACACTATTTATTCACACTGTGAACATGATTATTACATATTTTCAAAAATAAATAGATTTTCGTTTTTTTACAAAAAAATATTTTGAAATAATCAGTACAAAAAAGTGTCTCAAAAGTATAGAGACTCACCTCCAAACTGAATGGTCATAACCTGTTTTAAATAAAATTGACCCTTTGGAATAGTCCAAATTATAAAGTAAGTTATAATTTGTATTTAATTTCTGCACAATAAAGAGTGACAATGGTGGAAAAGACATTTCTAAAGATGAAATACAATGTAAGTGAAATCTGGAGGTTGACAGCAAATGGCAAGACAGTTAGAGAAATTTCTGCTGAAATTGGAAGATCCAAGCCTGTTGTACACAAAATCATTGCAGAGAAACGGATATGTGAAGCTAAGAAGAGAACAGGATGGCCAACAAGCACTACTGAACGAGATGTGCGCCAGATTTTTCGGCTTGCTGCTACTGGTACAAATTCCTTACGGAAAATACCACGTGAATTGGGTGGACAAATATCCAAAGATACTGTACACAGAAGTATTAAGGCAAATCCTGTACTTTCTTACACCAGGAAGAAGACAAAACCACGTCTAACCAAGGAGCACAAGAGAGTTCGATTGGCATGGGCTAGGGAGCGTATGTCGTGGACAGATGAGTGGCTTTCTGTAATTTTTTCTGATGAAAAGAAGTGGAACCTGGATGGTCCCGATGGAAATGCATTTTACTGGCATGATTTGAGGAAGGAACCAGAATCCTTTTATAGCAACCAGCAAGGCGGTGGAAGTGTGATGGTGTAGGGTGGATTCTCCTTCAATGGGACTACCAGTTTGGCATTTTTGACTGGGAGACAAAACTCCTTAAAGTATCAAGAAACCCTAGAAAACCACTTGGTACCTTTCATGTCTTTTTTGGTTGGGAACAATGGCATTTTTCAGCAAGACAATGCTAGTATACACAAATCGCAGTCAACAAACCAGTGGTTTGAAGCACAGGGTATCAATGTGATGAAGTGGCCAGCCAAAAGTCCGGATTTGAATCCTATTGAGAACCTTTGGGCAGTGATGACACACAAAATTTATGCAAACGGTAGACAGTACTCTTCCATTGCAGAATTGAAAAGTGAAATCGAAATGGTTTGGTTTAATTTGGATCCAAGTCTTCTTCAAAACTTGATCTCATCAATGAAAGATAGAGTGTTTCAAGTAATTAAGTCCAATGGTAACTTTATTTGAACATGGCTTGAACATTGTTGTTTAATTAGGTGAGTCTCTATACTTTTGAGACACTTTTTTGTACTGATTATTTCAAAATATTTTTTTGTAAAAAAACGAAAAGCTATTTATTTTTGAAAATATGTAATAATCATGTTCACAGTGTGAATAAATAGTGTTTTATTTGGTATGGTCAAAAAATTTACTGATGTGCTAATATAACAGTTTTTGCAAAGTCTCTACTTTTGAGACAGACTTTATTCTCTTTCAGTTGTTTACCCTCAACACATAGACTGTTATAAGTTTTGCGTGGTAAACTTTATCCCTGATGTTTCCTCATAAACTCCACAGGTCTGCTTAACCGGAATGGGAATTCAATGTTACCTTCTTCGCCCAGTCCATCTGTCGAGAAGATTTTCGACAGGATAGGCTTCGCGCCACACATCTTGTTAGAAATAAAGTTTCTCTTCATTCCCAAACACCTCACGAATAAATAGCATGAGCGACTTCTCTATTAAGATAATTCTTTCAAAGGGTGTGAACATTTTTGGGGACATACAGTATGCTTAGAGAATATTAGATGGCGTAGAAATGAGAGTGCATGACGAAAGGAGAGGCATAGGAACCTTTTAGCATCTTTTATTACATGACCTACTTCATTTATTTGCAAGTTATAATTCTAGTTAAGAAGAGGGAGAATATACACACTTCCTTGATGATTTTGGTAATTCGGCATAAGGGTAATTTATACAGTGGGTTTCAAAACACAAATAATAATATTAAAATGATAAAATAATATTTAAATATTTGTTTCATATGATTAATTTTTACGTTCACGAATACATAAATTTGTCGTATTATTAACGTTATATTCTTTATGAATATATTCTCAAAAAACGCGTCGGGTCACCTTTACTCAAAACAATATCGATTCGAATAGGTTACGTTATCGCTGGTGCGGAATATTACCCCACTAGATGAATGAGCTTTGATGTTTGAAATTGATTTGCCTTCAAAAGCTGCTCCTTAGTGAGCCTCCTTTGAATATATTCCCAACGCCACTTATTTGCTTTCTGCAGTCGCCGCCATGCATATGGGATTTATGCTTTCATGCTCTTTTGCCTCCAAATCCTTAGCAAGAGCTTGGAACGATGTATTGGAAAAGAAACTCAGACCACATGTTCCTTTTCCAATTCTCTTGGTCCTCTGATCACTGCCATGATCTCACGACTTTAAGTCTAAAATGAGAGTAATTGAAAGAATTATGCATTATTTACGTATATTCTACAGTAGCATTGCTTAATGCTACAGAGAGTGATCCCAAGGATGAATAGCTGCAGTCAATAGCTTATCGAAGATTGTCGTGAACGGAGTTTGCCCATTTACAACAAAGCAAGTGTAAATGATATATGAGTGAGATGCAAAATCATGTTTACCATTATTAAAACTGATGGTCCTCACAGTAAAGGATATACTCGTACATCACTGACCCCAGCCAATGTCTTCGAAGTTGACATCAAGAATACTTTTTTTTATTCAATGGAATCCAATACATCCACCCAGGGCCTGTATGGCTAGAGGCCGACGAGTTGGGTCCCTGGATGGACCTGGGCCGAGATTTTGGACATGAGATCGCGGTTTAATAAGCAAAGCTCATACGTCAAAATTGCGTCATATAAAAGCAAACGGCATTGTTAAATTATCCTTTAACAATGAAGTTGACGTCACTTCGCTGTTAATTACATCGTTGTCAAGCGTCCAAAAACTCGCCCCTGGATTGTTGACTGCTGTATGATGGTCGCAGCAGCCGGGGGGGAGGGGTGAAGATTGTGTTGACCAGAAGAAAAGATGTTTCCTACGACAACACATTCAGGTATACCACTTTTCGATAGATAAACGGGTGTCTATTAAATGTTTTCAGATTCACCGTCTTATAAGAGCAGCAATTCTTTTACTACATATTGCAAACATGTTCCATGGAATAATAAATTGGCCAATCGGTGTACTAAGAATAAAGAACTGTATTGGATAACCTGAAATTTTCTAAAGACAAGAATGAACAAATAACGAATGGTGATCTAGGTATTTTCTGTATGTGTAATGATCATAGAATTAATTGTTATAAGCACATGTTATAATATGTAATAAAGTTAGAGAGAGAGAGACAGAGAAACGTGAAATTTAAGAATTAAGTCAAGTTTTTGTTCATTCATATGGATTTGCTTGGTTTTCTTTCCAAAAGTTCTCTCTCTCCTTTTGCGAATCATGGGATTTTTATTCTCGATAACGAAAGTCAATATATTTGCGAATTTAAAAATAGAAAGTCGTTTGCTTAGCAATAACCTTGCTTTGGCCTTAAAGTTTATTTTGAATAAAAAATCCTCGGGTTCTCTTCTTTTAAAATTCATGTTGGGTCCTTGTGTTTTTTACGAGTTATGTTTTATTTTTAGAACCGTGGAAACAAGTAGCGGGGTCTTATTTTTAAAGCGTGTTATTATGGCCAAATTTTTTCCTCCCTTTTTTTTTTTATTATTAAGACCCAAGGTGTGCAGACACTGGAGAAATGATGGTCATTTTATGCGTTTTGCTACAGTTTTTACGAGATCTCTAAATAATGCATCGTTTGCCAGAATCTGAGAGGTTTAAGCGAAAATTTGAAATTTCCGTGGCATAAAACAAGAAACACTGCACAAATTTTACGTAAATTTTGTAAAAATATAAAAGAAAACGACTTAAGGGGGGAAAATCTTGAGAATTTCCATATGACTACATAAGATATTTCTTTAAAAGCGGCTTTCTTCAAAAAAGTCATTAAATAAATGATATTAATTTTTATTTTTTAAAATTTTATACAATATATGCAGATATGACGGATGGCATCATCATATCACACATCATTGCATACATCAACTTATACTCTTACGAGCCTCTATTAAGAACTTGATTAAAATAATTGAATGCAACTGATTGCTCTCATATGATTTTTAAAGCCTCTTATAACATTTTGGTGTATCTATTAAGTTTCTGCATTTATGCAATATACAGAGTGGCCAGATTATCATGACCACCCCATCAGTTCTTTGTTGGGTCACCTCTTGCCTTCAATACTGCGGCGATTCTTCTTGGCATTGACTCCACGAGATGTTGAAAGGTGATGCGAGGAATAGCACTGTCCAGTTGTGTGAGATTTGGTGGTTGTAGAATCAGCTGCCTGATGACTCTTTAAACTTCGTCCCACAAATCCTCAATTGGATTGAGATCCGATGATTGTGGAGGCCACCTAAGCAAGGTAAAGTCTCCCTTATGTTCTTGAAACCACTCCTTGAAATCATGGTTTGGTCTTTTCGTGATATGGTCTTGGTTCTCTTGTTTTAGTTCGCAGAACCATAAATGCCGAAGCGTACCAAACAGTTCTGGAAAATTCTGCGCTACCGACATTGTGGGAACACTTTGGTAATGGCCCATATCTGGTTCAGTCCGACAATGCTCCCTGTCATACAGCATGTGTTATTAACACCTGGTTTGAGGAAATAAGTGTGTGGAAACTTGACTGGCCAGCCCAAACTCTAGACCTCAATCTCATTGAACACCTTTGGGACGAATTGAAGCGCCGGTTGAGAGCCAAGCCATGCCGCCCAAAGAACACCAATGAGCTGTTTGTCAATTTGAAGGATGAATGGAGCAAAATTCACCTCTACACGTATCGCAAATTGGTGGAAATTGGTCGAAGGGCTGCGGATGTCGTTGTGGCGAAAGGTGGCCCTACACGATACTGATGCCGTGCAAGGTCCGGTTTAACTTACTAGTATGGGATGTTCGGTGACGAATGGCCAGATAGCGTACTTATGCTGTTTTCTCCAACTCCTAACACCCTCATCTGCAAGTACAACAAAAACTTTGATAAATCTAATAAAGCATTATGTTTCCAGTCACCTATAATACTGATGGTCTTCCTTGGCCAACTGAAAGCGTGGTTTCTTGACTTTTCGTAAAGAGTACTCGAAATGACTATCGGCTACGTATTCCAGTCCAGTAAGATACCACTGAGTCATTAATTCCGACCTTTCCTCATTGCGCTCTCTCGAAAGTTGTTGTTATATGATTCGCTAAGATCCTTTGGTTGGCTTTTAAAAATCTGAAAATCCTTTGGTAATCTCTATTAGTCTTATTTTTGCCCGCTCTATGGATTCTAGCTGCATTTCCCCTGCTTTACAGTTTACGTTATTATGTGTAAAATCGCGGCCATTTGGAAAATATTCAGCACTTCGAGAGTCCGCAGACATTCTTCGATGTAAGACACTCATTATACCTCGATTGCAAAATCCAGAAGCTTAGTACCCCAGCTACACTTCATTTGAAACTTACATGATCCTTATATTTATATAGGGACGGTCGAGCGTCTGCGATCTTGCGTTTTCCCGTTGTAGGAGAACGCACCATCTATTTACCAGTGCTGATTAGAGTATAGGGTTGTTTGCCTGGAACAAACTCATAGTGGCGTGTACCCTCAAAATTCCACCAGACACAAAATGTCCCTTTATGCTCGAAGCGTCCAATTTTGGTAAAAGGTTCAAGAAGCTAGCTCGGTCTCAACTACTGATTTCGGGTGTTAGGTTTACGGAAATAGACCTACTCAATATAGCAAGTAACATTTCTTTTGATGAAATAAACATCGCGCGGGTTTTCTGGGAGATCTGCAGGGTGAATTTTAATTACACCGACAAACTTTTTGGGGAGAAAGTATGGGTAATTTGGGCAAAAAAGTTCATATGAACGTGGGTCCTAAGTTGAACAATAACTGAGATATGAACCGAAATAAAAATGTCGCTACCAAGATCAACAATTAATAACTCAGGTTCTCTAACACCTAGGATAATGAAATTTGGATGAATAATAGGGTTAAAAACCTGTGTGTACTTTAAAATTTGATGGAATTACAACGAGAAGTTTCCGAGGTACGCATTCAAAATCGTGGCAGTGCTCACATGTGAGTACCAACCAGCACGTGCTACGATGTTGACTACGTAACCGGAAACTACTCGTTGGAATTCTATCAAATTTTAACGGTTTACACAGTTGTATGTACCCTATTATTCAACTCAATTTAATTTTCCTAGGTATTAGAGATTCTGAGATATTAACTTGTTGATCTTGGTGGCGGCATTTTTCTGTCTGTTCATATCTCAGTTAGCGGTCAAATTAGGACCAATGTTCATATAAACTTTTTCGCTTAGAATCACCCATACTACCTCCCCTAAAAGTTTGTCGGCTTACTTGAAATTCACCCTGTATATGCACTTCCACTCAGCAACTTGCTCGAACTGGCGTCATTTTATGAGACACAGAGTTGCAATTACTGTTGAAGTAATTTCTGCTGACCTTCTCAATGTTGTGAAGGTGATGAACTACGGTTGTCTATGATATACCAAGTTCGGTCACCAAAAACCTTCAAATTGCCTTTACCTCTGGTGCACGACCTCCAATTCGACGGTTCGCTGCTCGTCGAGGATTTACCATCTGAGCAAACACTTTTCGAACCATCTAGTTACGGCGCTATGATCCAGGGAACCTTTCCCTTTTGTATAAAAAATATTTGGCGCTGCTTCATCAGCATAATGGCTAAGTTTCAAGCTCGAATAGTAAAAAACCTGTAATTATCCATTTTTGACTGTTCATCTTTCAGGCGACCAGACTCATCGACCGAACGACGAAATGGAATGCTGAACAGAAAAAACTGTCGTAAGCGGATTAAGGAATGTGAGGCACGTGAATTACCTGTCACAGCAAACGGGTTCATGTAAATACTGTAAAATTTTTGACTCGCCCTTTGTATAAATTTCAAAGTTTGCTTTTTTTTTATTTACTTAAAAATATCGAACTAAATTCTTTTTAACCACTTAGACCTTGAGACTTATCATAAGCTTATGACATGGAATGAGAATAGGTTGATAGATTTTTGCTATATATTCCATTTCAATCGTAATTCACCTTGAATTAGGTCATTAGGTCACACCGACTAACTGACAACATAGAATCTTTCAACTAGCTTCTAGAAAACGAATTTCGTTAAAGTAAAATGAAAATTGTTGAGAGTCAATTGGATAAGTATAGTTCATTCCTTAATCAAGTAAGCACTTTTAACTTTTCAGAAGGTTCATACGGTAGAATAAACCATCCTATTTTAAAATGCACTTCAATTAATTACTTCAAATTAATTGCTCATGTGCATTTGATGACTATGTTTCAAATTTATCAGCAATCAACTTCGCTTAATTTATTAATAGGTTTACCGCACATGTGACTTTTATAAAGTAGTTGGAAGAGCTATGATGAATTGAAATACAGTTATAATTGATTGCCAGTGTTTGCATTGAATGTAATCTCAAACTAATTTATTATAAATTGGTTTGTGTTCAATAAATTAGAAGATTCCAATTAGGAAAGTGGAAATCGGAAATTCACGGAGAAAACATAATGAATCAAAGAACTTCAGCTCTCTACAATCAAGTCTTTTTCTTAATATGAAACATTTAAAGATACTAAGTAACTTTGTTTGTTAAATTGAGAACACGTAATTTCGAGAATTATTGAGCTAATGTAACTAAGATATTTCGATTTACGGAACTACGGGTTGAAGATTAACATTCGCAGCGCCTTCGTAGGTAGTAAACATGCCCGGCTACGTAAATGTAAAACGTCACAGAGTAAGTAACTATAAAATGCATTCTGGGTTTCGAATAGATTATAACAAAAGTGAGAATGCAAAATGCCACATTCACATAAAAAAGATATTAGTCATGTGAAAGGGTGCAAAATAATCTAGATACTCGCCCCAAACCTGACGAACCAACCAGCCAACCAACATAATTTATTTAATCATTGTTTCTTGATTGGGTCTGAGAAAGGGACATTAGGCTTCAAAAATAAAAACCAATATAGAAGAAAAGCCCCCAAAAGACTGAAGAATAGTAGATTTAAGAATACAATATTAGGAAATGAGCTATTCACGAGTAATTTACGTACCTATGATCCAAACAACAGAAAAGGAAAAAACATCAAAAATCTAAATCTAGTGACTTTTCCTCATTATTATTTTCAATTTTACTATCAAAATATTACTTAACTTATTAATTAAATATAATTTAAAGAGGAGTAATTAATAAAGAAAATCAGTAAACGATGATTAAACTTTTTTATACATCTTAATAACTTTACATTAAACATGCTATATTGTTTCGACCAACACTGCAATAGACACATTCTCCTATTTTACGCCATACACAATCGACCATCCAGCTGGAAAAAAAAGAGAGTAACGTGATTCCACATAACCTCATTCCGGCATTGCATTGGACAAATAAAATCTTTCCTCGCATTTGGGCACTACAACGTTTCGTACTGTCAGTGTTAATCTTTGCTCACTGTAAATCGTCATGGTGCTGACGGTGGATCCTGCAGCATACTAGAGAATTTTTCGTAAGATCCAATCTGACTATGACTAATACATAATATCTCTATTTTCGGATGATATCACCTGCTATTGCTTCACTATTGATTTCGGTAGAGTATGGCATGTATGCTTAGGCCGCTAATGTGAGAATTTCTTGCTATACTAGAGCGCCTTACCCGTCAAATGACTGGTTATATTTACCAATTGTGTGAAGCTCTTCATTTTCGAGGCTTTGTCTCTCGGTAATTATGACTCTACGGAATTGGAATTTAAAAAATCAATACTATACTCTGTCCAGCGAAAAAAAAAAACTGGGCGTGTCGAGTTAAATTTCCAGTTTCAATTGTTAAACATTGTTAATTTAACTTAACAACAATGTCTAACAATTGAAATCGAAAATTTAATTAGGCACGCCCAGTTTTTCTTTCGTTGGACGGAGTATAAACATTTTTCAGTTTATTTAATTCACAACAATGACTGAGTATTATCTTACCACAACAATCCCTGGCTTTGGGCAGATTGTTGTAAACTTCTTTGTTGGCCTCAGACAGACCAGCACCACCTCTACCAACGCCTCCTAAAGATAAGGCCTGAGCCAACAACACCTAGACAGAAGGTCTGCGCACAGAAACTGTATGCATTGTTACTACATCATCAAACTATATTTTTTGATATAGAAGGTTGAAATTCTTAATATAACTTAGCATGGGGACGTCCTACAGCGTTATTTAGTTTGGTTTTTGATTGGTCCGATGAAATCGGAGTTATTGGAATATATAAAGGAGTGAAATTCGGTATGCAGATTCATCTAGGCAAGATTTGCGATACCATGAACTTTGAGCCAAGTTGTTTCAGTAGGGTCGGAGTTGGGGAGGTAATAGTCATGTGTTCTAAAGAATGGCAACATATAGCGTTTTGAAATGGCAACATATGGCGTATGATATTTCATTTGATCGGAAATCATGAAAAAACGAAAGAAAGAGGTATTTTATACTTTTTAAATACAGACGGTTGTTAGGGTTCTATTGTAACAAGTTACAAAGGCCTTGAAAACATGGAAAACCCCTTTCTCCACCATCGAGTGTGCCATGCATCGCTGCTACTCCCCCACATCGCAGTTTCCACTGTAGGAGGCTGAAACGTAGAACACCACTATCAATCCGTAACCACTCCTGTTGACACGCTTTCCAAAGACCTCCACTGTTCGCGGTCGTCTCTTTTGAGAGCCCGTTTAAGTATGCCAAAGCCACAAATGAACGACGTCAGGAGTACGGCTAGTGGATGATCTCGGATTGGCCAGCAGTTTACCCTCAGGAATGGTGCCGCTTCTGGTTTTGCTAATATTATTTGTTCACTTGATATCCCTTTCTTGGAAAGTACGAAGCTTCGTTTCTTGCATGCTTTCTTAAATTCGGAATAGCCCTCCCAATACCTGTCAATTTTCCGTGCATAACTCAATGATTTTAGCTCGCTGTTCGTATACTAACTATTTGAATATACACATTCCCTAATAATACTCCACGTGATAGCGCACGTGAAATGAACGCACGCGCCCTATTTGTATATTCTAATTGTTATCATAGATCACTAGCAACCCTCTGCATTACATCTAATAAAATCAATTTTTTTCATAAAGAAAAATGGGGGTTACAAATAGATGAACTTTGGGCTTCCGTTACTTTTCTATACCCTCCTCAGGAGCATTAATTTCTCGGGAGGATCAGTTACTTTTTCCGTCACTCTCTTAATTCTGTTACAAATTCGAATAATCGTCAGTGTTTGTTTCGTGAATTCATTATTTTCATATAATTTATTTAATAAATAATTTTATAACATGTTTCTTTAATAGAAAGCAATTTTAAAAACTGTAAGCTAAGTCATCGTAATTTTAATGGCATGAATAAGTTTTTACGAAAAATAATGGAGAAGTAGATTATAAAAATTTAAAGTTTTAATGAAATTTTTAATGTTTGTTTAGAAAACAATGCATAAAAATTATTTAAAATGGTTTCGCGAAATATTCATACAGTAACATCCAAAAATATGCTATCTAAAAATTTACTTTCCACATAAAATTAATTTAAGTCAAACATTAGGTATCGAATTTAAGATTATTCAGTTTGTCTCACTGTTTCATTGGAATTAAATATTTTCGTATTTTCATTAAACGTATGCCTCTTTCTCAACTAAACATTAATCAAAACGGGATTTATTGATAGAATATTTTTCCATTAACCGTAAGCGTAAACGAATAAACATTTAATATTGCTTGATTTTTTGAATGTTCAGCCTCGATTTATTTTCCATCAATAACACGAAAAGTGTTCTCCCAAGTTCATTAATTTTTTTTGTTTTTTTTGTCATCATGGTAAAAGGAGTTTAGAATTCGATGATCTTTTTTGTTTGCCAATTCTTTTTAAAGTTGGAAGCAAATGAGAGGTGACCATCATGGCTTCTCCTTCGATGGTTCGAGCACCTGGAGGCGTTTTTCAGCAAACCCAACCGATGGTCCATATCATCGTGAGCGACGTCAGGAGGCGTGTATCTGACATTAGGCAACATAAGCCTAATTATCGAGCGCCCTTTATTAACCTCTAGAACGTTCTCTGAAAATGTACCCCAGGGAATTTTCCACCCATTATAGGTCTTCAAAATCCATTATGGAAATAGAAGCAAGAATGGTCCGTTGAAAGGATTTTCTGCTGATGCGACTTAAAAGGTGAAGTTCTTTGGTGCTTCAAAAGGAGAAACATTGAATATGCGGATTAAAATTTATCTCTACAAGAAAAGCTTAAAACTGAAAATTTATTATGCACGGCAATTTAAAACCACGAAATACATTTGAGCGTAATGAAATTTCAATGCTTCTTTCATTGAATGTAGGATAGGATGTTAACAGTTTTTATAAACTAAAAACATAAAAATTTTTTTTATTTTCTTTAAATAGAAATAAAAAATAATTATTTCATTTGAAAATAAAATAATTGGTTCGAATCCAAGTCGCAAAATTTTTCTTTCCATTTTCCTAATGTTTCGAGTATCAGCTCCAGTTTATGTTCATTATTTTTCATAGTGTTGTTTCTCATAGTTTTATGTTAGTTCAATGTTCAGGAGAAATCACTTGATTATTAGGATGGTCAGATTCTTAGATTAAAAATAATGTCAATGAATGATATTCTTCTCCTCAAATAGTAAACAATTTTTTTATAATAAACTGTAACTTCTCAAAATTTTAAGTGATTTTAAGTGTCAACTTAGTAATTTCGAAATTTAAGATCAAGAGCTGAACAAAAAATCACTTCCATCAACATTGGTGACATTATTTTAAGTACTAAAGAAATTTTGTTCAATTTACATTTAATTTTCAAAAGTTTAATAATAATAAACAAATATTTATAGTTAATGATAATATCAACCTCTAAAAGTTCCAAATTCGTTTCTTTTTCAAAATTAAAATGCAGAATATAGTACAAAAATTAGAACAATGCATTATTCAAGTAGTCGTAATTAAAGTTCAACGACTATGTGTTTGTTGTTAGATCGAACGGTCACTCTGATAGCAGCTAACGGAAGATGAGGTACAAATATTCATTTTAAAAATGAATTTCCCCTGGAGAATTACCATCAAGTGTCCAATTAAATATAGCGGAACATGCTTAACGTGAAAAATCGATTAGTTACGAGATATTCTCATGGTTTGATCAAAATCAACTTTGTTACATATTATTGATGAAAAGCGTGAAAAGGATCACTGAAAATAAAGACAGAAACGAAAAAGCTATCGGAACTAATTTCTGATTTCAAGAGAGACTTTTGCAGTTTTCATGATGAATCACAAGTACGCCTTACTACTATCTTAGGTGAAATAAATCATCAAGAGCTACTTTGGCATGTCCAACGATTTGCAAAGGAATACTATCTGCAATAAAAGGGAAGGTATTCAAGTTGTTGGAAGATGATGTGGAATGTAGATAATAGCCAGTACTGAAAAAAAAATTACAATGTGCCTATATTTTACACAGAAAGGAAGATTGACCGTATCGTGTAAAGCACTAAGTAGGTGGTGGGAAAACTCTATCATAACATTTGTTCCCTTCTGGATTATAACAGCTTCATGCAGCAGCCTAGTATCGTGTGCTTTCGCGACTGTCCTGTCGTGTACAACTGTTCCTTCGTTCATACAACTGTTGCATGGCGGCGTATGAAAACTCCTCCTCTTTCGGTCCTCCTTGAAGTTCCCTCGTTTGAATATCCGAAACGTCGAGAAATTTATATTCTTTCGCTGTTGATTTCAAACGAGGAAAACAGAAAGAAGTCCAAAATTGTGCGCTATTGCGTGGTGGCCGGCCGGCCTTACACATCGTGGTTCATCTTCGAGGGTTTCTCGCCCTTCAGGGAAACACTTAAATTTCTCATACGCACATTTTCGAGTCACAGCGGCTTCACCGTACACTGTTTTTAACATTTCGTTGGTTTCCTTTGCGGTTTTACCCAGTTTAAAACAGAATTTCATATTTACTCTCTGGTCTATTATCAGCGATAAACGCACTGCCCTCTAAACACTGCCGCATGAACATACGCCTGTCAAAAATGGTGAAACCATGTTTGTATATGTTATCTGAGATACAGAAGAGCGCCCTGAATACCCACCGCGGGTCGAACATTTCCCATTAACACACTAAGGGGTGATTCACCGAAGTTTCTGGTCTTACCCTATACATTTTTCCAGCGATCTGGGAGCATCTGGATACCAGTTCTGTAGAAATCTTCAGGCTAATGTCGAAACCACATAAGGACAGCCTTTTTCACTTCCTCATTGGAGCCGAACTTCTGACCTGCAAAGAACTCTTTTCAATGGTCCAAAAAGGTGATAGTCGCAAGGGGAGAGATCCGGACTGCATGGAGGATGTTGGAAGATGTCCCATTTGAGTTCCGTCGGTGTGTCCATAGTCAGTTTGGCAGCTTGTGATCTGGCATTGTCTTGCAGAAAACAAACACCAATGGTAAGGAGTCCTGGTCGCTTTATCCTTAGTGCGGGCTTCAGGGACGTCCTCAAAATGTCACAGTTGTAGGGTGCATTTATGGTTCGACGTTCTTCCAGAAAATCGACATGAATGTTACCCTTAATGTCCCAGAATACAGTCGCCATCACTTTCGTTGCCGACGGTGTTATCTTGAATTTCTTGGTCGTGGTGAGTCAGTGTGTCGTCACTCCATGCTCGCACGCTTGCTTTCAGGAGTATGGTGATGAATCCATGTCTCGTCGGTGGTGACAACACACCTTAGGAAACTGTCACCTTCCCTGTCATATCGTTCCAGCATCACGGAACAGATTTCCACCCGGGTGGTTTTGTGATCCTCGGAGAGTTGCTTAGGGACCCATCTGGTACAGATCTTGTTGAATTTCAGCTTATCGTGGATGATGGTCTACACACTGACAGTGCTGTTGTTCAGTATTGAAGCCAATTCTCGGACATGAATCCGCCTGTTGTCCCTTATCATTGACAGCAGTTGCTGGCCTTACCTTATGAGGTTCGTTGTCGGTGGATTCTGGTCCTCCTTCAAACTTTTGGCACCAAGTAAAGATGGATGATCGAGACAACATGACTCGATGAACTGTCTTTGAAGTCTCTGATGATTTTCAGAGGCTTCCACACATTCGTTGTGGAAATACTTGATGATTATTTGTTGTTCCGCCATTTCGTTTAAACAAACAATCGGTTGTCATGGTAACCGGATGAGTGGTGCTCCATTTACATGACAGGCGGTAATTGCCATCCCAACAACGAAAGTTTAGATTTTTACAACAATGAACTTTACAAAAAATAAAGTCCAGGTAAAATTTGAACACCCCTCGTTCAAGACCACTTCATCATACATTTTATACTACTAAGAGAGGAAGTAACACTTTATAAGAAAGTTGATATTGTGCCAAATTATCCCAATTAAATTATGTCGAATTCTTACAAACAATCCGCATTTTTCCCACATTTATATATATTTTTCTTATGTGGATTTGCCTTTAACTTGCTTCTATAGCTATGTCCAAAATAATTCTGAAATGAATTTGGAATAGCTTGGTTTTGTAGCATGTATTCGTCTTAAAGGCATCATATTTTCTGTTTTTGCAATTCCACAGTCTGCATAATTGTAGATAAACTGATATGTGGTCTTGCAGTCCATACATTACTACTTAATTTCTTAAGGAAAATGTATTATTAATAAATTAATATAAGTTTATGTATGGAAATTTTGTTTATGTATTCTGATTTATAAGTTGCACAATTTTCCAGGTTAGGCTAAATTATGAAAGCATGTTTTTTTTATTCGGTGTATCATTTTTTCCTTCTCTTTTTTTGCTATAGATTAAATTTGAGGAAAATAAAAAAAATGAGGCTGGGGGAAACACGAAACTTGTTTTACTTTAAAAAAGATTTAACCCATGTAAATCACATCAGGTCGGTGATAATGTGTTGCTGTTTAACATTCTAATTTGGAAGTAGCAGCAAATTTCGTAATATTGTTTTCCTTCTCTCCTTCTCTCTCTCTCTCTCTCTCTCTCTCTCTCTCTCTCTAACTATCTGTTTTTTTTTTCCTCGGACTCTCATTACATTTTCTCCATTTCCCTCCGTTCGGTCCCAATCCTGATTAGGGTTTCCAAATAATTGAGATAGATTAGAAGAGCTGGTGCATATTTATTCATTACGGTTGGCGTGACGCTTGTAAATCTGCATCTTGTAGTTGCTCATTAGGGGGTCCGTGAGAGGCACGATACAATAATTTTGTCTCTTTGCATAACGAATGCGCCGCGATCGTCGTTGTCTTTCTTGTCTCTCGGCCGTATCTCGCTCATTTTGTTAATGGTGGAGAAGAGAGAAAAACCTCCGGAATAAATAAGAGAAACGTGAGCCCCCCTTATACTGCATACACAAGGCGACAGGAAGGGGAAAAAAGTGAAACAATTACAGAGCACAAAGGGTGACAGAGTCTTAAAGTTTAGCGCTCCTCCACTTTAAAGATAACTTTTCTTCACCGCGCTTTTTCAGAAGGAAAAAAAAAACATTTTCGAGCTGTTTGATAACATCTTCATTTAATTATCATAAAATTTTTTTATTTTATTGTTCGGGAAAACTCAGATTTTTTATGTAAAAATAAATATAATTATTCTATTTTTTCTATTCTTTAAGTTTTTTTTACTGTTTTGCAGACAGTGATTATTGAGTATATATTGTTTTAATAAATGTTAATTAAAAAATCTCCACGTGATTATCACTGTCTGCAGCTAGTTGTCCCTCGCGAATAATTTTCATGATCACGAGGATGTGTGTCCCACTATTGTTGATGTTCTTTCCGTGGTTACTGTTTTTATTTCAGACAGACCACTTCCAGCTTCTGGCTTGACCAGTCGTCCCTCCTAGCCTGCAGCATGACGTTCAACTTCCATTTATCCTTTTCATTTCAATGCTCTGCAAATTACTCCTACCCTGCTGTTCGATGTTTAGTTTCTTATTGAATTTCTCACTTTCTCGCGGCAGCCATGAATCTTTACCGAGCAGCATTGTTTTGCTGGTTTACCCATAAGGTAATAATGAAATTTCTTTTAATGCTATTTCAGCAATAACGCGCATAAGGGACGCCATGCTGCACCTTTCAATTCTTATTCCCCATTAATAATTAATTATTAATTCGCAGTCGATCTTTAGACATTAAATGGGAATTTTGAAATTTTTTCCCTTATTCTTTATAAGGAATTGGTCTGTCTCAATTTTTTTTTTATATTTAATCTCAATTCGCTCAATGTAGCGATTAATATTTCTCGTTACAGTGTTTTGCTGTATTTAATGTACACTTAAGTATTTCTTTATTTTATTCCGAGAAATATTTTCTTTTGTAATTGAGATCGCAATGCCTATTCCTCATTAAATCATATTGTATAGAACATTCTTTTGTACAGAATTTCTGTATATTTTATAAATAAATATCGCAATTTTTAAACCAAAATAAGTCTTTTAACGAGCCACGTTTACTCTTAAGTTTTGGGGTTCTTTCTTTTAAAGTACCACCCATTAAATTCTATTTATTTTGCTTCCCCCTCTGAACATTTATTAATCTATTTTCAACTAGAAGTCAAAGGTCAGCTTTATCTTATTCTCGTAAATCCTTGATTAGATGGCTATTTTGCATTGTTACGCTTAAAAATAATTTTTAAATCAATGATATTTCGAATGTTAGTTCGAAAATATGCTGAAAGAAATATCTACAACAGACATGCATACATACATTAATTTTTTTTTCACTTCCTGCCAAACTTGTTTAAACTGTTTTCCGAATTATCAATCGCTTTCGAATAAAAAAAATTGGGGAAGCTATTTCAAAGTGGGAAAAAATATGAAAGTTATCTCATTATCCAAGAAATATTTTGCTCATTTCAACTCCATTTCTACTTCACTATTGATTTTAATGGCTGAAACCTTCGCGTTAACAGTTTCCAATTAAATTCTGATAAACCAAATATAACGTAATAAGTTTGTTTTATACAGACTTTTATTTACCTTGATTTGTGTTTGTGTGGAAATTTTCTGATCAATATTTCGTTTGTTCAAATGACTCCAAATTTGTTCAAACGACTCGTTCATTTCCGCTGACAACATAATCCAATATAAAATTTTTCAAAATTCGAATTCTTAAAGAGGATTGAACCTGATTTTCAATAATTTACTACCACTTCAGGTTTTCTTCATTTAAGAAAAATTTCTGAACAAGGCCACACCTTCAGATTTCGACCTTTTTTTTTTTTTTTGGTTTTGTTGTTATCATGTAAAAGCAAGTTTTTTTTAAAAAAATAAAGAACAAAATAAAAAGAATATAATAAACCACTTGAGAATGCATGGGTACTGCATTGCCAGAACGCTGTTTAAAGCGCAAGCCAGTTAAAATATCATTACGGTTTTTACGAATTCGCTCGTTCTGTTGCCATTCTTTTAAAACATCAATAAATACGTTAAATCAAAATAAATCAAATCAAATAATTGAAGTTATTTTAGGCACACCTGTTCTGTCTATTCGGAAACATGGCTAAAATGGCGGTCAAACTTTTACTTAAGTTTTGATGCTCTATCCAAGGGCTGTCCAAGATTTCTGTCCGCGGGCAGCGCCCGTGCACGCGGGTAATCTTCCTTACCCCCCTATTGCACATTACGTCGATCAGTACCTTAAAGTCGAGTTGCTAATTATCAATTCGACATTGTAAAAAAAAACAAAAAAAAAAACGAGGCAGTTTACCACTTCATTTCCTTCATTTTAATGTGACAATTTTTTCGATGTCAGGTAGAATTATATTTTTCCCCCAATAGTACACAATTGAATATTAAGCATATCGAATCCGATCTGTGAACAATGAAAAAAAAACACCGATTTAAATACTGGTTCAGTGATTTTATACTTTTTTGGAATGTGCGCCATGTTATGCGAGACGAAAAACAAGCAAGTATCAGTAACAAAAGAAATAATGCCTCATTTAACGGAATCGTCCCCTAAAGTCTGGCAACACTGCATAGGAAAAACTATACCCACTCCCTTCCTGAATTTTGGACTATTTCCTCGGATTTGCCCGTGAGCTTTGTCCACGAGCATTTTATGTTGCACGCGGGCGACGTGCACGATTTGGAGTCAAAATCAAAAAATTTGAAAAAGAATTGGCAACAGAACGACAGAAGTGATGATTTTCAACATCATTGAAAAATATATAAAAAAATATAAGCACACCTTAAAAGTTTACCTTAAAAAGTGCACTAATACATGTAAGTAAAAAATACAGGGTGATTAAAATTAAAGTTTAAGTTTCAAAACTGTATAAAAAAAAGAACCACTTAGTAGAATGACGTCCAATTGGAACGGAATTTATTGAAGAAGGGGGAAAGCTTATGGCATAAGAAAAAAAAGTAGGTCCAAAATTTTAGCAACAGATGGCGTGGATGTGTGGATGGGATCATTTTTATGCAAGATGGCGCTCCTCCGCACATTGCAAATCCAGTGAAGCAGCTGCTGAGGCGGCATTTCGGAAAAGCTAGAATTATCAGCCGTCATTTCCCTACAGCCTGGCCGCCCCGATCACCTGATCTTAATCCGTGTGACTTCTGGCTGTGGGGTTATCTGAAAGATGTTGTGTTCAGTGCTCCGATTGCAAACTTAGCGGAATTGAAGGCACGCATTGCGCAACACATTCTGAACGTGACGCCGGAGACACTTCGATCAGTTGTGGAACCTGCTGTTTCTCGATTTCAATTTGCTGCACAGAATGCTGGACAGCATATTGAACATGTTTTGCGCCAGTCTCCCGCAATTTAAAAAAACCGATTTGATGGATGCTTTGCACACTGAACAGTACAGTTGGTTTAACGTGTAACTTACACCTTAGCCTTTGTTTTACGATTCATTTGTCATTTGTAGTCGAAATTCTGACGCTTACAGCGCCATCTGTTGCTAAAATTTGGGCCTACTTTCTTTTCTAATGCCAAAAGCTTTCCCCCTTCTTCGATAACATTCCGTTCCAATTGGACGTCTTTCTACAAAATGGTTCTTTTTTTATAGCGTTTTGAAACTTAAACTTTAATTATAATCACCCTGTATAATTAAAAAAGTGTGGTGGCGCGTTTAATATTTTTTTAAACAAAGAAAGTTACTCGGGAACCTGGTATGGCCGACAAGTAGGTAATGGTATCCAAACATTATCGAGAAATTATATCAATAATAAAATTGCATACACCAAAACTAATAATCAAAATCTAAATAACAAAAATAACAGATAAAGCGTACCAACAAATTAATAATGGAATATACAACATAAAACATAGAATGAAAACTTAAAACAAAAAACATAAAACACCGCTAAACGGCCTCGAGTCAACCAATTACTAACATACTGAATATGTTTCAATTGATCGTTAAAAAACGGTATATTGACAAACATCTAATCATTAAATAATAGACAATAAACCTGGATCTAAGAAGTTGATTCATACCCGAATAACAGGATTGAGACTCAGAGCAAACCTCTTTAACTG
The DNA here is from genome assembly GCA_023313115.1 of Rhysida immarginata. Taxonomy (NCBI): domain Eukaryota; kingdom Metazoa; phylum Arthropoda; class Chilopoda; order Scolopendromorpha; family Scolopendridae; genus Rhysida; species Rhysida immarginata. Next base: position 443,882 of record JAHWFO010005730.1, on the reverse strand, counting down.
TTTATAAAATACTCGAAAATCAGCTTAGATACGTATCTCGGTTGGTAATAATATACATATTCAGTATTTAATATACATATGTTAAACAACGTCGCCGATAATTTTGTTTAACTAATAGATTATATTGGTTAACTATGATTACTCGAATTACTTATAAGTGGTACCTCTGGGTAAAATTATGAAAATACTACATAATAAATTACATATATATTAAAAATATATCTAAAATAGGTAAAAGTGTGGCAGCGTGTTTATTGTATTGTGTATTTTCATTTTAACATTTAATAGTAAACGCGCCACCACACTTTTACTTTTTTTAATATATTTTTTTTACTTTTTAGCGTACTTATTAAGGTAGAATTGTGTCTTAAAATTTTTTTAATATTTTTTTATTAAACATGTATGTCATTAATATATACATTATCTTACAGATAACATCTCCATTTTCTCGATGAGTTTGGTAAAATATTTATTTCATAATTTCCTTAAAAATTCAAGCGTCTGTGACTCTTAACCTTTTACCACTGCTTCTGGTAAATGTCAAAGCTAGTAAATAAATAAAATCCATAATTTGGGTCCCCATTTCTTCATCTAATATAAAATTCATTCGTAGTCTGTTTTAATCTTAAATGGAATCTCATTTGTTTTAGTTTTCTTTTTTAAAGAATTAATTTAAAAAATTTTGGCTTTTTAAAATGATCCTTAAAAATAGAAACCTAGTTTGGACACATTAATGAATAGTTAACATCCCTACTTGCATTACATAACGAAAGAGTAATTAGCTTGCAATGACTTGTTAATTAAAAACGAACACTTTCAATCAGACAATGTTACGATCCGACAACTATTTGAATTTGAACATCTATTTGAACTCCTTAAAATTCAATTTAGCAATGCATAAATTCTATACGAAATATAATTTTGGATATTTTTGAAGAACTAACGTCATACAGTTATGATTAAAAAAACGTTTCGCTCTCTGCATGAAATCACGTGTACATAAACGTTTCATATTTTAAAGTCTCAAGAAGTGCTATATAATTTCCTTCATTTATTTACCGTACAGACAAAAGATGACACCTTAGGGGGCCACCTTGAATTACTCCTACGAGCTCCTCAAGGAATCCTTGTTGAGTTTTGGTTGTGAACTGACGTGAAAAGCATTTGGTGCCTCGCAGGGTCTTTAGTGCGATCTGATAAGGCGTCAAAGGGTAACGATCTGTTGGCGACTCTCCGAGCAACGGTTGAAAGCAAGCGGCGGAGGCTTCCAAAAATAACAGACACGGTCACAGGTGCTCTCGACTCCGTCAACCGACCCACCTACCTTAAAGCCGTCACGGTTCAAGTTTCTCTTTCAGAGACGCACCTTTCGCAGCAAAATGAACGATGATGATGATGATGGGGTTGTTGCCGCTACTGCTGCATTCTCGAAAACGGAAAAGATTATTACGAAGAAGATGATGATGATTATGATCATGAAAAGTTAGTTGATAAGGAAATGTAAGAATTGTTCGGTTATCTACTTTCATGTCCTTTAAGGGCTCAAAACCAATAAAGCGATTGTTGTTTCTATATTTAAGAAAATTTATTTGTTTACGCTGGCCTTTTCAAATAAGAGGGGAGAAAATATTAAATGTAGACTAAACATTTCGACATGAAGCATTTTGCAAGTAAGTATTGAAATTGATTTTCCAATACAAACACTAAATTAATAGAACTTTTGGTCTTGAAATTCTTCCCTAAGTAAACGGTTTCAGGCATTTGCCTTACCAACTATTGAAAGGTTGGTAGCATTAACATTCAGATGTTGATCTTTACACTGCCCGGCCAATTATTAGTTTTACCCTCGTGTTGTAAAGAATGGTTCGTCCAAAGATGTAGAATGGCGTTGCGAAAATTCAGCTTGAATATTCTCTTATCACGACAACTGTACAAGTTGCTCAGAGGAGTGTTATTATGTGGGTAAGCTTTTCTCAGCACTCCTTGGGTCCATTGATACCCCTAGGCAAACGTCTGAATGCCACAATGTACGACATCGGGTCAACGTCTATCTTGTGCGATGGGTAATGCGCTAGCTCACGCAATCCATTTCAATGTGGTTCCTGGATTATGCGAAGCATTTCTGCAACTCCTCGAATCTCCAGGAAATGTGTAACAAACTCTTATCTGCATGTTACTTCTACCTTCAAAACATTGTCAGCAACTTTCTAATTCAGGCGGTTATTGGAGAAATTTTCCCGCATACATCTATCTAGGCAGTTATACTCTTTACACTATTATTGGGTGGGGGGGTATTATTATTATTATTATTATTATTATTATTATTATTATACTCTTTATTTGTATACATATTGCATCCTCATTATATGATAGGGAATTCGTTAGGGTTCAGTTGCATCTATAATATTTTCCTCACATTCATAGCAGTCTTAAATTTTCCAAAAGTTTATAGTTTTTCTGGAAATCATTGTAACACAATAAATTTTATTTTTTATGAAGCTGAGAACGAAAATTTAAAATTAAGCTACGCCATTTATATTTGTAAGAAATGAATTTATTTTTTTATCGTTTAATACTTATTTTATACATGTGCGTCTTTAAGTAAAAAATTTTAATTTTTTTCTTAAATTTCTTTTTCTAAGATATATCTTCCCGGACATTGCCACGTCATAAATACCTTCATTTGTTTTCATTTTTCAATCCTTCCACCATCTCAATGGCATTGTTTCAGCTCTTTAAAGTGAGAGCCTACAATTCTTCTTTTCAGTGAATCTTCACTGCGAATTACGAACGGACATCAAGTGAAGTCTTTTCCTCTTCTTTCTTGGCCTCTTCGGTTTTTATTCTTTCCATTTTTACATTTTTTTCTCTGATTGCCTTGCCACGGTCTCTACCCGGCCTCCCACTCCCGCCTTCGATGCTTGAATTTTCATGTTTATGTGTCATGTGGGAGACAGTGTCGTTGATCATTGTCGCCATCAGATTTTCTGAGTTATTGTTTCAGAAGGACCAAGAGGCGAACTCTTTCAGACCCATTTCCATTTTTAACATTTAAGACTGCTGTCAACGCCCAAACTGAAAAAATCCGTAATTTTAAAGTTTATGGGCTATATATAAAAGCATTGAACGTTTCTTTATAGACGGTTCTTTCAGGTATTAGAAAGCCGAAAATTCGTTATTTTTCAATTTTTTTAGTATTTTTGCCAAAATCTTTGTTAATTAATAATTAACGGCGGTTTGGCATAACAAAAACTTTAAGAATTGAAATGCAAAATTCGTGCATATTTTGTGCATAACAAGATCGTATTTTTATATTATTTTTAATTTGAAAACTAGTCAGAATTAAAGGAGGGCTATTATTATACTGAAAATTCGTCTATTGGAATTATTGTAAGCAGAAATAATATCTAATCGAAAAATGGTTATATAAAAAAAATGCTACTTGAAACTATACAGGGTGTCTCACCTAAAGTGAACTACTAGCCAGCTTCTAAAATACAATCACAGTACTTTCAGTGGAAAGTACTTGTACTTGTATGTGAGGAGCTTTTATGTATATTCCATTTCCTAAAACACCGACGCTATGTTCGAATATGGAAGTCAACTTTGAAATGTAAAAGGGAAATCCCCATTTTTAACCGCATTTTCAGATTGTACACAAGATTTGAGAAATGCTTTATTCCTGGCGTTTTTCAATTGATCCAACCGTTTAGGAGATAATCACTGAAAGTGTGGTGTGTTTCCGCGGGGACACGAGCAGACGGAAGGACAAAACCAATAAATATCCCATTCTTCCGCTAATTAACATAATAATTGGAAAATGGTCTTAGGAGGATTTTTTTCACGGCATTACCTCCGATATTGATAAATAAATAGAGGAAAAATAGTAAAGAAAATTCCACGGCCTGGATTCGAACCAAGGTCCTTCAGATTCCGTCCCGATGGTTAGTGGTTATAGCATCGGGACGGTAACCCGAAGGTCCCTGGTTCGAGTCCAGGCCGTGAAATTTTCTTTAATATTTTTCTCTATTGGTTTCGCTCTGTTTGTGTGTCTGTCTGTCTGTCTATCTGTCTGTCCGTCCGTCCGTCTGTATGTCCGACGATTTCTCGAGAATGCTTTAACTTTTTCAAGTTCTTTTTTCGCTGTTCGATAGAGACCCTTCCTGAGCTCACCTGATTAGTTTGTCGTCGAAATCGGTCTAACAGTCACGTGACTATTGAGACCCAAACCCCCCCATTAAATTTTTTTATTGGCAATATAAGGCATGTAATATGTTATTCGAACGGGAATGACGAGCACAAGACGAATATGACATTCTTTTCGATTTTCGAAATGCTACGTCCGAGAAAATGACCCCCAAAAAGTACTTCAATGACCCCTTATTACGAGCTTTAGCTAAAGCTATATATAAGAATACAAGCATGATCAGTACCTTTATGTGCCTGACCAGCCATCGTTTGCACGAAAACGTGAAAATGGAAGAACTTAACAGCGATATATCAACTTTTGATGAGCTCTCGTGGACCCCTTCAAGCACGTGCACTAATGTTAAGAATATGAACTTAGGGCATGTAATATATCAATCGAATCCTACCGACGAGTCATAAGTGAATACAGTGTTACTTTTTGTTTATCATTTAAGCATTGTTGATGGCAGCCTGGAGCACGTGCCCGTTATGAAGCTTTCTTGATGCACGTGCTCATTTCATTTTAAAATTCAGTGCTGTTAGGCCTATTGTTAAATGTGTTAATTAATGTTAGGGCGATGGTTAAAAATGGCTAAATAACGTTAGGCCCATAGTTAAAATGACTAAATAATGTTAGGCCTGTTGTTAAAAATGGCTGATTAATGTTAGGCTTATAGTTAAAAATGGCTAATTAAAGTTAGGCCTATTGTAAAAAATGGCTAATTTATGTTAGGCCTAGAGTTAAAATGACTAAATAATGTTAGGCCTATAGTTCAAAATGGCTAATTAATCTTAGGCCTATTGTTAAAAATGGCTAATTAATGTTAGGCCTATTGTTAAAAATGGCTAATTTATGTTAGGCCTACAGTTAAAATGACTAAATATTGTTAGGCCTATTGTGAAAAATGGCTAATTTATGTTATGCTTATAGTTAAAAATAGCTAATTTATGTTAGGCCTACAGTTAAAATGACTAAATAATGTTAGGCCTATTGTGAAAATTAGCTAATTAATGTTAGGCCTATTGTTAAAAATGGCTAATTAATATTAGGCTTATTGTTAAAATGGCTAATTGAAGTTAGGCCTATATTTTAAAATGACGTGAATGCATATAGAATCAAAGGTATTTCCACTGTTTATTTAAACCAAGTGGAAGTAAAAGTGAGATATTAAAATTACATCTGCGTCAGAGCTAAAGCTCTTTGGAATGCTTAAAAGATTTTACCCGGCAATGCTTTGAAACAATGGTTTTTCTCTCTTGACGTTTATGATAACTTTGATCTAGCAGTGGAAAGAACATAGACCCAGTAGTTTAAAACATTTAGACGTGCGAGGATTTCATTCTCATTTCGCGCGCGTTTGGAAAGATTCGTGTGAGCGCTGCAATCGAATACGTAAATTTACATGCAGTTTTCGCCATTGCTGTATATAAAAATATTACAGTAATATTAAACAACAAATTTTTATATTCTTCTTTTCAGCATATTTGAAAATCGTTTTACGAGTTATATTCTTGTTATAGCTGTCGCCACGTAAGTTGAACGATCTTTTTGACATGCACAGTAAGTCTTCTCATCAATTTGCTTTGTCTGAGTTTTACCCATGATGCACTTGTTCTACTATGGTAAAGGTGGAGATATCGTCGAAACGTGGAAAGCCTATTAAAAGTTATAATATAAAACAAATTGCCTTCGAATCGATTATTCTGCGTCATTTTTTAATTTATTAATCTCATTTATTAATTTCATTTATCTATTTAAAAAAAAAAACGAAAATGGAAACTAAATATAAATACGAAAACAATGTTTCGAAAACGAAAGCGGATGCTTTCATGGAATAACTAAGCGATTTTACTTCCCGTTAACATCTATTGGCTGGCGTTAGAAATGACGCCATCCTGTCGTTCAACTTACATGGCGGCTGCTATAATTAACATAAGCTTAATTACCTCGCGAGGAGAGTATGAGAAAGTAGCAGAAACCCTGGGATCAACTATTTTTACCCCTTTATCTGTACTTTTTTACCCCTTAATTCTTTTATTCAAAAAATAAATTTTCTCGAACGTAATATTTAGAAAATGTAAAAGAGCTTTATCTTCTTTCCTTTTTCATCATTTCCGATTGAATGACATATCATATGGCTTATGTTGCCATAGCTCTAAACGTCAAGTGAGTGGCACTCCCACCGCTCCGACCCCATTAGAACAATTGGGCCCAAACTTCATAGTAATGTAGACCTTGCCTAGAGGAATCCGCATACCGAATTCACTCTTTTAAATATCTAAATACCACGTAGATTTTTTATCCCTTTTAACTCTAACCCCCGTAAATCTGACCCCTTGTGCACCAATCAAAACCAAACTAAGTAGTGAAGTAGGACATGCCTATGGTAAGCTATATACCGAATTTCAACCTTCTACGTCATAATGTATAAAATATGAAGAAGACAGAGAGACAGATGAACAGACGGATATTGTGAGATCAATAAGTGCTCCATTCTCCCGATTCTTAATAATTAAATCTTTTGAAGAGAATGATCAACACAGGAAAATTTTAGAAAGCAAGACGAATGAAACAATTCTTGATCTAAAATCTAAATAGGAAACATTGTGGAATTACAGTGAAAACTGAAAATATTCCACAGATGCCTTTATTTAGACAAGTGCTCCTGAATTTTGACTGATGTTAAAAATTATGGGAATCAGGGCAATTTCTAAAATCCACATAATTGTTGCAGTTCATATGCAAAAAATTTAGGAACCCGTATACAGAATTTCACGACGATAACTTTACCTGTTGTTCTCACGTACTTGGCAAGGAATAAAACGCTATAACTGAAGTGACGAAAATAAGATACCGATAATATATTTTGTAAATTTTAAAAACTGTCCCTAACTATATAGTAATTATAAAGCAAAGTATAATTTTATAGAAATAATAAAGAAAAACATAAAATAAATAAATTTATATATATAATTTAGAATTTGCACCATTTTTGTTAAAGGGTCTTCAAAAATTCATCTTTAAAGTAGAATTTCTTGGAAAATTAAACCTATGAAAACGAAATCTTACCCTATAGCTTCATTTACTCTAATACGGATATTAAAATTTGAATTTGTCGGTATGCAGGCAAAAAATTACGCCAATTTCGTAAAGAATTGAAGTAGCCTTCTTTGTACTGTCATCCAATGTTTAAGAATAATTTTATAAACATTCTTCTGATAAATCAGTCCATATTAATTCATCAATAAATGAGAAAAGCAGCACATAAAGAAAGATTAGAACGAGAAGTTGGCCATTTCTTTGCGAGCTCAACGACAGGTTAAACAGAAGCGGAAAAAACATTGAACTGTAAACAAAGGGAAATCAACATTTCTTTTTGTTTGTTTTTTTCTTGGTTATTTACTTAAACTAATGTAGTTTTATTTTGTTTTCCCTAATAAAGTTCACTTCCTAAACCACAATATTTAAATAATGCATGAATAACTTTGAAAACGAATGCAGGGCAATTAAATGTATACGGAATTATTTAGTTCCAACAACAAACTTAAATAGCTTACTTATTAGGTCATGGAATTTTGCGAAATAAACTTCTACAATATTAATTTAAAAATCCAAGGAAAAGCTTTATGTTGTTTGCAAATATTATTTTAAAATGGAATGTGAATACAAAGATGGCTAGATTAAGTTTTTTTACTATATACGTATATCAGTTCAGTTCCTTATGCGTCTTTGCCAATTACATTTTTATGTTGTTGTTGGGTTTTTTTTGTTTTTGGCATATGAGGTAAGTTTTGTTACCCATTTAATTAGCAATAATTTAATGAAATTGCCTCCCCTATATGCGACCGGCCACTAGGACTACTACTGCAACTGGCAAGCTTTTGCATCACCTTGACGTGATGCTACTTGATTGTTGGCGGATTGAAAGTTTACGATTTGGGATTGCGCAAAGATGATATAGATTGAAAGTTTTGAAAAAATATGGCGCCTTAATTTTTTTAACCTCTTGGGTCTCTTTCCAGCTTATTTAACATATTATTCGAGATATAGTCCTGGATGCGAACAAGGAACCGTGCTTTCACGTATGCCCATAAGACATATTTAGAGCGATAATGCTTCCGTGTTCATGGTGGCTTACTGGTTATGGCGTCAGAACATTAATTCGGCGGTCCCTGATTCGAGTTCAGGCCATGTAATTTTCTTTGCTATTTTCTTCATTTAAATTTTAACAATTAATTAGGGATACGGAGTGATCTGAATCATTATACTCGAATATCAAAGTACCAAATATGCAGTAATATTGAAAAAAAACAATAAGAAATACTACCAATGTGGCTTTTTCGTTCATGCTTACTCATTATTATTTACAAAACGTCAACATTTATTAACAAAGAAGTAATAAAATACTTTTTAAGCAAGAAGATTGAATAAATAATGGAGAAATCATCTTCCATGAATTTTCACGCCATTTTCTGAAAACATAAGCATTAGTAGGGGAAGGATGGGTAGCACCGGACACATAAGATCTTTGAAATTTTTCGAGACTTAAAAATAATTATTCTATGCTGAAACAAATTTGCCAAATATTAATCATGGCTAAGTTACTTAATATGAAATATGAAAGCAATGACTAAAAAATTCTCAGAGAAAAAAATTTATTTAAAAAACAGAAGTACGGAGGTTAGCTCCCGACAGAGGGGGGGTATCCACTTTTTTTCTTTAAACTTTATTTCTGGATTATTACAGGTTAGGGTTAATATTACATATTAAAAACATATCGCATGTGTAACTTTCTCCCGTTTCCAGGTTTGCACACTCTTCATGTGCCCACCCCATGCACACTGACAACGCTGGATCCAATCTTCCTCGGAGGTTTCATTGCAGATAATGCACAAAGATTGATAATAACAGTAGACATATCAACAAGAACCTTAATTTTTTAAACCCTACAACTGTACGAAGATTAAACCAGGCACTACTCTCCAGCTAACAAGCGTCCGCGGTTACCCGTGGCTGACACCTCCTGGAGCTATCCGACCTACACCACTGTAAAAAAAAAAAAAAAAAAAGTTAGTCTTAACACACATGAACTATCCCAACAAAAATTTTCACCCCACTAAATGGATGCCTGTACGTATTGTGGTATTAAAATCGTTGCTCACAGATGCACACAAGTGTCACAAAAGGTGTTCAAGTCTTATCTTATGCACGCAGAGTTAACGACGATCTCACACTTTCATTTTTCTCTCACCAACGAAGTTCCTCAGCGCTACAAAAAGCAGGAAGAATAATGGCTGCTCCTTCTTCTTCAATCCAGCACAGCAGCAGTAGTGCAGTCTGTTGGCAATTATGAGAAATACAGGGTGTTCGGGGCTGCCTACCCTTCCCCTATTATATCATCTCTATAGGGTTTAAATCGGGACTGCATGTTGGCGAATCTGAAGTTGTGTTATTTTGATTCACAACCATTTTTTGTCTTTGCTACTGGAAGATCAGGTCAACTGTGAGAATAGGTTGCATGAATGGAAGAAGGTGAACTTCTAGTAGATCCTGATGCTTAGTGGCATTCATGCGACACTGACAATTGATAAATTGGTTTTTCCACCATAAGCAAGAACATCCCAGAACATAACAGAACCGTCTCCACTAACCCGTTTTGAAAAGCCATGCCAATAAAATCGAGACCACTCTTGTTGAATAGATGAGATGAACACGAATCCACTAAGTATTCTGGATTCTATATTTCAACTTATTTTAAAGAGAGGGGAAAAATAGACTACTAAAATCTTTTTAAAACTTCTATGCCATCAATGTTTCTAAAATGATCTGAATGTTTAGGGCTTACCTGAACGAAAGTTATTTCGTTACCTTTTTTTTTTTTTTTAATAATTATAGATGTTTTGTAAATGATAATGAGTAAACATGAAGAAAAAAGCAATTTTGGTAGTGCTTCTATTTTTTACATGACTGCATTTATAATAGAAGGTCCACTTTAAGATTTTACGCTTTCCACATTTATAATTGAGCCATCTCATTTATAATTAAAGTAAATATAATAAAGCAAGACTCGAATATCCTAATTGGCCTTTAAACACATTTCTAGAACGGTCGTATGCTTTGTTTAAACATATTTCAAATACAGTATACTGCTGCTTTAACTATGTGATCGGCAATCTTTTGTTCTCCGCTTATCAGAGTCGTTCGGTGATTTTAATCTAAAACAGAGAAGATGAATTGTATTTTATTATTCAATTCTCCCCACCTCCCTATCCCACCATCTCTCCATCCAAATTCTTTTTCCCTGTTAGGTTTTCATGGCTTCGTATAGATCTCTCCGATGGATCTTAATGAACGCTGTGAATCGTCCATCGCAACTCTTTTCCCTCTGAATTCAGCACTCAACTTATCGAGTTAGCGATTCGGAAGATAATGGAATCACCTTTTGCAGGCAGCAGATGAAGTATAAATTATTTGTATGACATAAATCGATTTGAATGACGCTCCTGGTTGGTGTGCCCGCTTTCTGCTTTGCCTCCGAGTGAAACTTGTGTGAGAGAGGGAACCGGGTGAAGGGAAAAGGAGGACGACGACGAGGAGGAGGAGGAGGTGGTGGGTGAAAGAGAGAGGAAAAGGAGGGGCTTTAAAGGTCACACCATGAACGCTTTGCCAGCCGAGGGAAAGGAAACAACAGTAATTCACTTGGGCGCAAACAGTGGAAAGAAGGGAGAAGGCGTTTGCAAATGGATGGCCAAGGGAGGTGGAAGAAATGACAGGCGAAAGGACCCCAGGATTTGTTGCCTTAGAGCACAGGGTTGACAGTTTCTTTTCCTATCCGATGTTACTTTTCTTTTGAGTTTTATTTTTGTAAAAAAAGATCTTCTTACTTTCTGTCCTTCTTCTTTACAGTTTGATATGGAAAGATGTGAAAATTTCACGTTTCATTATTATTTCATAGTGCACGATCAATAAAGGAAACTGAGGCCACATTAACAAGCATACAAAGAAAGGCAGAGAGGAAAAAAATAAAATAATCTAAACCCCTTTAAACGATTATTTGAATGTGTAGAATTATTCATTTTAAAGAAAACTTCAAGTATAGCTCTGTGTGGTGCGCCGAGAATCCTAAAGTCGACGGAACTCTTGACATTACTCTAACAAAGAAAGCCATTAAAGTGTTGTTCCGGAACAAAAAATTAGTTTCTTTCACACTTGGAAATTTATTATTATACTCAAAACAGTTTTTCTCCCCGTGATGCATTAGCACTTATTAAAAATGCAAATTTAAAGAAAAAAGAAAACCCTTTTAAATTTTTACTTGACACATTTTTCTCCCTTTAATTTTTAAGTGTGGCAAAATTAACAGTCGCTTTGTTTTACTTAGAAATCTTCCTTTGTGAAGCTCTTTGGCTGGAATGAAATTTCATGAGCTCCAACATGGCGCAATTGTGTTCTCATTAATATAATAATCCCCTACTGATAACAAAATATTAATTACTGTTTCGTGTAACAAGTCCTAAAATGAATGAGAGCGCAAGCGTAAAGCAGCAATTAATTAACTACCTATTTATTGGAATTGATTTCATTGAACGCTGATATCTTAAAAATCAAAACATTAGTTCGTTCCATTTTATTTAAAGCGTATAATTTATGGAATGTTTTTCGGTTTAGATGATAAGTGCATGCTGTTTACTTGGTGCTTAGTGTAATTCATTCTGTAATCTCGTCAAGATTACTAATCACAGAGGTTTTGCAAATTGACGACTATTAGAAAAGCGGGTTAATCTTGTTAAAGTGTTAACATTTCCTCTCTTTTTTTTCTATTTGCATAATAAAATTTAAATGCACGTTCGTAAAATTGAAGCAAAAATCGCATATTTTAATCCTAAATTCAACAATTTGGCGGAAATAACAAGAATACTCCTGCATCAGAAAATGGATTCAGAACAGAAAGCACAAATTTTAAACTAAAAAAGATTTGCCTTTTAATAATAATACTCCTCTTTTCAGGAGAATCGGAAATTTAGAGCGGAAGCGGTCTGTCAATTTCTTTCAAAAGTTACTTCAAATTCATAAAACGTTTACAAAATTAAATTTCTCAAAAATAACAAGAGAAATCTAAACATGTCTGTCTCTTTAATGCCAAGTTTCATAATAAGCATCATACTTGAAAAAGCAAAATTGTTAAATAATTTTGTAATTGCAAGGATACAAATGAAGCTGCTTATGCAGCACTGTTGCTGGTGGAATGTTGAATTTTCTTGGTGCTTGTCGAATTGATATCTTTGGGACTTTCTGACATCCCACACAAATTTCTTTCACTTTCTCTTTCTTTCGAAGCAGGAGTTAGTACGACTATGGAATAAATAAATAAGCTGTGAAGATTCCTGATTCGAATCCTATTAAACATTAATAAGATGTAACAAGAAAACATACTTAAATAAATCTTGATTTTTAAACTAATTCTCTTTGCGTCAGAACCTCATAAAAGAGAACGTTCATCATAACGTCTGAAGAGAATATGGAATCTATTTTTTTAGGTTTTTTCTTGACTTCGTTCGTTTATCTTTGTGTCAAATTTTTAAATATTGTTCTCACAAATTTTTATTCAATATTTAACTTATTTTCTGACTCCCTAAAGCTCTGAAACTTTACACAGTGCGCATTTCCTGTGACCATCTCCATAAGTAGGAAGAGTAACGCATTACTGTATTTCTAAAATAAACTTTTTCATAGAATTAACAAATACTCCTTTGACTTAGAATATTCTACATATTAAATTATTAATTAATGAAGAACTCTTTCGGACATTTATCTCAAAGTTTTAAATTTAATCAATTGAAATTTTTAATTAAATTTTATATATGTAATTTTTAATCTTTGTTCTCGTATATAGTAGCCTGACATCAATCAATTTTCGTCACCTGAAAAAAATAGATAGTTAAATAAATAAAAGCTTAAATTAGTATGGGTCCCCACTGATTTAAAGGACAACTCCACCCTAAGAGTTGTCCAACTTTATTTAAAATGAAAGTTCAAGATATAAATAATAACGTGGCATAAATGAAAAATTTCAAATGGAACGAAAATCACGAAGGTCAAGAGGAAATGACGTCCTCATTACAGAAGAGGAAGTGACGTCTCAGGGGATTGACTGATGTGAATACCATGCATTTATTTCTATACAAGTGCTTTTTTACGATGGCTTACGCTTTTTTACGATGGTAGGCATGATTTAATTTAATTAGGGATCGCTTGGAAGAACTTCTCTCTAATATGTAAAGGATTAGAACCTAATCTAGTCCCTCCGTGACGTTGATCTTAGATGTCAAGTGATACAAAATGGAGCGCCAGGAAGTAGCATTTTTCACACTTTGAACGTGATTTTCATAATGAAATAATGGTTTTAAAATTTTTCTATTGCCGCAGTTGTTTTTTATTTGTTTCAAATAATGATATTCTGCCAAAAAAAAGTTTTGAGTGGAGTTGTCCTTTAGGTTGATTATCTTTTTGTTTTATTTTCCCATGATACAACGAGGAAATTGTAATATTGTAAGAAGAAACTAATGAGATAGTAGTGACGACACAGACTGTTACTTCTTCCGTTAGTTTCTCTCAGCATAGTTTATTTTTTTAGTCTTGTGTGATATGGAACCTTTATTCCAACATTGAAGTAAAACACAAGGTTTAAAATCAATTATTAAAAAAATAATATTGTGTGCCCTTTAAATGTCGACCCTTAGAAATCCTCGTTATGGTTGAGATTCAGACTGAAGTATGACAATCGATGATTAATTATTTGAAAATAATCAACGCACTTATCTAGCCTTTGTACAAACAAGTTTACATTATGGCCTTATTTGGTGGATTGATAGTTTGGACATGTCAGTGATAGCCTACACATATAAGACCATACGAGAATCTTAGATCTATAATCAGGTCATATTTGCAACCATCAGTAATTCATTCCTTGTTATGGACCCTCTCAGATCTCCTTGGTGGGCAACATGTTTGAAGAAAAGGAATCGAGCGTACAGAGTGTCTATAGCATGCTATCCTCTTTTATATTGAACATGTCACGGAGCACTTAGGCGATGCAATGCATGTAGTCTAGCGTGTATTTTTCGGGAATTGCATCCTGCTAAGATCTCGATAACGTCATCAATTCCATGGCCTGCAAGTAAACAGCGTTTTCAACCGGAAACATCCTACTAATAATCGGTTATCATATTTCTCTGTATCTGATTAAATCGTCACTTTGTTTAAAAACTTTAAAAAATGTAATAAAAGAACCATAAAATTTTTTAACGTTTTATAGAAAATTAATGCTCGTAAAAAACTAAACAACAAATATGTCCAATAAACGAAGTTTGTTTTTTCCCCTTTAAGTGCTTTCTCAAGTCCTATTCGTAAGAATAAGTGGAGACAGAAAGAGAACAAACAGCAGCGAAGAAAAGAGTATCTCGCCACCGACTGTCATAAAAATGTCGTTAAAAGTAACTTTATGACAACTGCTTAAAAAAGTGTTGATTGGAGAACACTTTTTTATTGGATATAAAACGACAAAACAATTAACGCTTTCGCTCAGTTTGAAACAATTCATTAAACGTATCAAAAATAAATATATAAACTCTAATGTGTACGTTTACCGTATTATTCTTAGCTTCCCATTTTTCCACTATTTCATTCCTTTACGTTTTATTGTTAAGACGGACATTGCCTTGAATTACGTCAGAAAGCAAAGTTATCGACCATCATTCTTCCTTTATGTCTGGTCGATAAGTTTTAGTAGTATTTCTCGTAATTTAAGAGTTTTTCTTTGTAAAGAATAAGAGTCATTTAAGTGAAGAATGGGAATTAAGAAAAGTAGCGAAAGCGAAGGTTTTTAAACTGAAAGAAACAACAACCACAACAAAACAGTTTAATACCTAATTTCATTAAGCTTACATCTGTTACATTTTATAAAAATTTATAAATTTATTAGATTTACATGAATTAATAGAGGGGCTTATATTTTTTTATTCTTTGCCTATAACAAAACCACCATCTCTAGCTAAAGACACTTTTCAACGTTGATATCACTGCTCCGGTTCTACTTTCACGATCTTAAAGATGTTTAAGACACCATTGCCCTCTCTCTTGTGACTGTTGCTTATAGAACTGAGATTGTTAACATTGACCCTGCTTTAAATTCGCTTCTATTTTTATAACGACAAACGAAAAACTGCTGATTGTTAAAATCCAAGATGGAAACAATGGAGATTACATTGTTACTCGGACTAAGATGGTCGGTGACTCTTCCGCGCCAGGGCCTGCCTTTCTCTTTGGCCTCGTAGAAAAGCAAGGCCAGCTAGATAAACAGGCCCTGAAGCGAAAAAGTCACCTGACTTGCTTAGCTCAAACAACAACGTAACCTTCATTGTTTTCAACAAACGAAAAAGTACTGATTGTTAAAATCAAAGACGGAAACAATGAAGATTACATTGTTACTCGGACTAAAATGGTCAAGTGACTTTTCCGCATCAGGGCAACGCCTCCTATAAAGAAAGTCTCGATTTTTTCATGTGGGGGTATGTTAAAGATAATTTATATAGCCAGAAAGTAAACGACTTGCCTGATATAGCCGGCGAATCGTCCAAGCTATATCATCTACCACCCAAGAGATGCTTTGGAGAGTGAAATATCGCCTAGATAATTTACGGGCCACAAAAGAAGCTCATATCGAGTGGACTGATTCGTGGTGATATGACTGCCGGTATAAAAACTTGAAGAAAATCTGCTTTCATTATTGCAAACCCTATAGAGATAGCTTTCTAGTTATAATGTTATGTACATTTCTTTGGTACCAATAATTTACGCCCACCTTATATTATCCCCAGACTTAACTATAAGAGAGCGAATGTCTAGAAAAATCTGATTCGGTAGAAAACGAGTCTGCGGGTCGACAACACCGTCCTAAATATGCCTTCCGTGTCGACTGGACTTAGTCAAAATTTTGAATGTGTATTGCGCGTTCTGTAGATTTGTTCGCAGATGTCACCTTATTAGGCGACGCCGGTAAACCCTTCTTCGGATATCGCAAAGTTATGGGACCACGTAATGTTTGCAAAATCCGGATTATTGTTTAGATGATCGCATCGATTCATATCGTCCTGTCTGGTATTGTTGCTTAATAGTCGTCACTCAAGTATAGATTATTGTTATAGTCCTTGTGGATGAATTCACGGTTTCTATCTACAATGTTAGTAAAGTTTTGGCTCATTTGATGGTAATTTTTATAAAGAAAATTCTATATCGAGCATTCTATAAGTTCTTGAAAATGAATACTTTGAGATAAAATTTACACTAGATTTATTTGAATGAGATCTGTAAATAGATCTCGCCTACAAAAACTACAAAAAATGAAGTTGAAGTAATGAGAGAAGAATGAAAATAGGTGAGGGTCTCTTTCGTTATTTTATTGTAGCTTTTTTAGTTGAAGCCTATTTAGTTTTTGAAAGTAGACTCAGGAATCCTAATTCTGTTTTGCCTTTTTCTTTTCATAAGGCGTGGAACTTCGTTTCTTCAAAAAGTTGATAACTAGAAATTATTTTCAAACTGCAAACTTGCATTGTTTCATTAGAGGTTTAAAAAATTCCTTCTATATATATTTACAGTCTTAATGAAGACATAGCAAATGTTTGTTCAAAGTTTCAAGTGTCATTGATGAAGAAGATATAAGGGCCCAAGAAAAATAGACTCGTCGAGAAAAAAAGAAAATTAAAAAGGTTTTTCGTTCCGATGTTAATTTTGGCCAGAGGGTCATTCTCTTTTCCTCCTTCGTTGGTTATTTTGTTGAGAAATAAGTTTTTTTTCCATTCTTCCCACATCTCTTTTTAAATTTTCTCCACTATCTTGGGTGCGATGGAAGGCGATCTGCCCTATATCTTTTGCCGCTGTCACTTGAGCGAACAGAAGGGAGGAAATTCAAATTCTGTCGGTCGCCCCGTTATCAGTTTCAACCGGTGAATGCCTGTCATTAGCAACGGCCAATGGTTTTCCTATAGTCGGTGGCTGCTCCACTCTCCTTAACGATTTTCGATCAACATTTTTCTTCAGAACGAAACCTTTTTTCCCCGGGCAATTAATTATATTTTAAATATGTTTTAATTAAATATAGAATAATAATTAAGACTTAGTGATAATGTGAAAACGAGTCTGTTTAAGGGTTTCTTATTTCGCCACCCGTACTCGTTTTCTTTCTTTATTTTCGCACTCTTTTGTTTTCTCCCCCACTTTCTAAGACCACCCATTATATTTTAATGAACGTTGTTTCTTCAATATTGTTGATATTAACCGTGAAATGTTATTAGCAGAAAATTTGGGGTTGAAGCATTGATGCCTATCCTCCGTTTTTAAAATACCTTATTAAATAAAGGTGCAATAAAAAAATTGAAATAATGTTTTAAAAGTTATCTTTAGGAAACAAAATTAATATTGTTAACTGACTGAAAAACCAGTTAAGAACAATCAATATTTCATCTGAGATTCTTAGGCTCAATTTAACAAACTGTCCCCTTATATCTCAGATTTATAAACACCTATAAAATTAAGATTCTCTGTATAGAATATCGCGTTTTAGAAATTTGAATGAATGAATTTTAAAGGGGTGCTTATCAAGGAACCAAGCACCGCGGCCTCAGGTCTATTGTACTATCCCCAATTTATGATGAAAGAATGATAATGAAAGGGGCAAACACAAACATTCATGCCCTCGGCGGGATTCGAACCCGCGACTCGCTGGTTTACGAGAGCGGAAAGACCTGTGCCTTAATCCTCTCGGCCACCGAGCCGGCTTTTTAAAAACTTGCTCTATTTTATATCATAAGCTGTTTATAACATTAATTCTTACCTTCATCGTTAGTATTTTTAAAAGAAGGCATTTTGTTTGATGTACATCTAACAACATCCATTCTTTATCCGAAATGATTGCAACGATTTGGAATCACAGGAAATCAAAGAAAGAAAGGCCGAAAATATTAAACCCGAAAAATTAAAGAGTAAATGATTTTCTATGAGTAAATGATTTAAACTGTAAACGGTAAATTATTAAAACGCTAGTAAGGTAAACAAAGAAACCCATTTCAGAAATTACAGAAGACACTTGGGTAATTACGAGCTTTATAAATTTCAACTTGCTCTTTCAGATATTTTCTCGTTCAATCTATCAAGTATAATTGTTAATCAAGTAGTATAAAAAGTAACGTAATGCCATTATTAGTAGTCAATTAATTATGAATAATAATTTTTTGGAGTGGATGGCATCTACTGGTTGCAATCACGTCTCTGTAGAGTTCTCACACTGTAAGGTGAAATGGAAGAGTTTTTTTTAAATTTTTAAAATGCTTTAATTTTCTTAAATCCTGGCACTTCAACAATAGGCTGCAATGAGCGGTTGCGAGCAGACTTGAGTGAAAAAAACAGCTCACAGATCGCACATGAGGGTATAAAGTATACTATCTCTATGACGTCTCTCCCTAACTTAAGACCGTTCGCCGTGGGTGTTGGACTCCGTCAAGGGTATATACTCTCGCCACTATTGTTCTTTATCTATTGTTCGATAGACAGGGGCAGCCGAAGCGATGGGTGTATTAGTGTGGGCGACTGCTTGGCTCAGATCGCCGGTTCTGATGCCTTGTTGCTTTTGGCTATGGGAATATCTGAAGTCAAAAGTGTACCGGGATCACCCCACGTCATTGTGCAATATTGAAAGATTCCGTCCGGCAAACATGTGTCTGCCATATAGAAAGAAATGCTGCTTAACGCAGTGAACAGTGTAATGTCTCATCTGACGGATGTGTTATGAATAATTCGAACTTTGTTCCTCTTAACAAATATTATATATAGAAAATATAATTTACTGACCTGAGTTGTCTGTGGATACTTTTATGCAGAGAGGCGGTGGATACCACTGTTCCACAAAATGAATTTATTGAACATCATAAATGTACATTTCGGCTATTAAGTAGCCATCTTCGTTTCATCTTTCTGATCGCTTATCCTGAATGGCACGCCGCAGTTTAATCAACGTTTCACAATAGGTAGCGGCGTTGACGGTTGACCCACGAGGCAGAAACTCTGCGAGTAGGATGTCTTGCATATCTCAAACAACTGTGAGAATAATCTTCCGAGCCAATAACTCATGTTTTGACGGTTCACCTCATCATGGACAAAAAAATTTCCCTCATCACTGAACACAATGTTATGTACAAATGAAGAATCCAGTCGATATTTGTACAGAACTCCTCAAGATATCCGGATAGTTTGTGCTGCATCTGGTTTTTAAATTATAGAGGTTGCTCTTGGCTGACGACCTTTTCCTCCTTGGGTCTTCTCGCACCAAATCGGTTTGCAGCCAAGTGTAAAGAGGCCGGGATGAAAATCAGTTTGGCTAAGCCTGAAGTTCTGGTCCTTTCAAAACACCTGCTCAGAGCACTCTCTATGTTAGGGGAGCCCCATTGAGACAGATGGAGAAGTTCGAGTATCTCGGGACTGCATTTACGAGTGATGGGCGGCAGGATAGAGAATTGGTTTACTCGGATCGGTGCAACAAGCAGTATCAGACGTAAACTCTGGCGATCCGCGGTAAAGAAGCGTGAGCTAGGAAATAAAACCAAGTTTGTTTTCAAATCTATCTTTGTCCTTATCTCACCTATGGTCATGAGTCTTGGGTAATGACAGAAAGAGTGCGATTGCGGGTACAAGCAGTGGCGTGCCAAGCCTATGTATCTTGCGGGGGGGGGGGGGTATCGGTCCATTTCGAACAAATGCATAAAGGTACAAGGTAGCGGTAGGTTTTGAACAAGTTCTCATCTCGTACAACTCTATAACATCAGGGAGGGGAGTGTCACAACCGGCTCACCCGCTATGCAAAGTACGTCTCAGAGTTCAAGCAGCCGAAATGAGATTCCTCAGATGTGTGGCAGGTATTGTCCTGCTAGATAGAGTGCACAACAGCACAGCACAATAAGGGAGTCTTTAGGTGTTGAGCCTCTACTTTTCCGCAATGAGAGGTCTCAGTTGCTTTGGTGTAGCCACGTGATACGGATGCCGCAAACTGGTCTTCCTAGGCATCAAGATGTCGGCCTAGAACCAAGTGGCTAGACTACATGGAGAATCTGGGTTCGAATTGCCTAGGTGTTACCATGGAGGATATGCGCCTGATGGCGGAAGATCGCGATCGCTGGAGATCCTCCATAGGGCTGCTGACCCTAACGGATAAGCGTGTTTGAATAGTAAGTAAGTAAATAATAAATAATAAGCTAAAGTTCACCATGAATAAAGATGAGAGTTTTGAA
This sequence comes from Rhysida immarginata, assembly GCA_023313115.1. NCBI lineage: Eukaryota > Metazoa > Arthropoda > Chilopoda > Scolopendromorpha > Scolopendridae > Rhysida > Rhysida immarginata. The sequence continues at coordinate 423,359 of JAHWFO010005730.1, read as the reverse complement.
GGAAACTGAAGAAATTATAGATGAACGCTAGATGGATAAAATGTGAAGAATTGAAGATTACGGTTGCAGAAGCTGAAGGAAAAACTGTTGAAAAAAAAAGATTTGAATATTTGTAGTGTATGGTATATGCGTGAAGAACTTGAAGATATATGGTTGCGTAAGGTGAAGAAATATTGTTGAAAGAAGTGTTGAAGAATGATGAACGAATTAAATTGAAGAATGGCAGAAAGCGTGATGTACAATTTGGAAAATGTTGTTTAAAGTTGAGAGTCGTAGTGCTGGTAATTTTGAAGATAACGATGGTTGAAGATTTGATGAAGTCCAAGGTAGAGTTTAAAAAACGTTTACGAGAAACATCTTTCTCATCTTCAGTTGATTTTTTGAATTATGTTGAAACAGAATACATCTAGCATTCATCTACGAGCTCTTCAATTCCCTTCAAAACTCTCATCCTTATTCATTGGTGAACTTCAATTATTATTTTATTATTATTTATTATTTTATCGTTTGCATTTATAAGAAGTAACATTCATTAATAAACAACATATATTTTTGATAAATATAATTTGTTACTCCATTAATTAATGCATATATTGCTATGATCTCATTAAATGTATTGCATTTTAATAGAGCGTAAAACACTTTCGAATTAATTAAAAATTTACAGAACTCTCCTATCTTCGTTAAAATATCAACGCTCTAACTTTAAAAATGGATTTTCCTTATTAACCTGCGCTTTTACTTAGTTTACACAACTTTAATAATATCCTGTGCATTTAAACGTTCGAATTCAAGGCAATAAAAATACTTAACATACGCTTTGAAGTATTGGGCTAGTTTTTCACTAATTTATGTATTTCCCAACGCAGGGATAGCTAGACATCTGAACTTTAAAATAATACCAACTGGACGTGACAGTTAAAAAAAAGTCACCCTCGGAAAGAATTTTCGTCTTATTGGTTGATGATTAAAAATGAGGCCTTAAAACATGCATAAAAAGAGCCTTTGTTATGCGCCCACATTAAGCAACTTTCAGATGTTCCTCATAAATAGAAATCAAGGAGATTGAGATCAGCTGATCGGGAAAAGATCCGTTTCGACCAATTTGCCTAAGACTGCCAATTGTTCAGATACACGCAGGATTAAAGAATGCATTGTCTCAGCCGGATTAAAGTACACACTCACTCACCAAAAGTCATGCACACCCCTCCAATAAGGTCCCCTGTCCGTAGTAAGACAGATCTCGCTGCTTCCATTCTAGGAATGCAGGTGCACAGGACTCCTTGATATCACACAAACATTGTAAGCAAAACTAGCTGCAGATATGGCAGCATGCCGAGAGCTATCCGCATTTGAACGTGGGATGATTGTTTGTGCCAGACGGATGCGTGTCTCAATATAAGATGTAGCCAACACCCTGCAATTTTCCCGCACAACCGTTGCAAGGGTCTATCGAGAGTTGTTCGCCTAACGAGGGGGTTAAAGCCCATGTCGGACAGCGGACGGGCCGCACACGCCTTATTGATGCCAGAGGTGTTCGCCGGATCACCCGGCTTGTAACTGCTGATCGAAGGGCGACAGCGGGGCAAATCACCATGCGGTACAATCAGGGACATCCCACACCTGTGTCCGTGACGACAATTCGGCGAACCTTGGCAGCTGCAGGCTTTGGGAGCAGGAGGCCACGACGGGTGCCACTCTTGACAGCTGCACATCATCGGCAACGCTTAGCCTGGGCCAACCAACATCGACATTGGACCGCTGAGGACTGGCGAAGGGTTGCTTGATACGACGAGTTACGGTTTCAGCTGTATCGAGCCGATGGTCATGTCCGCGTCTGGTGCAGGCCACACGAAGACCCCGCTTGTAGGGACCACTCAGACAGGTAGAGGCTCCATACTGGTATGGGGTGTTTTCTCGTGGTGGCATGCAGTGGGTCCATTGGTGCATCTGACATCCACTCTGCGTGCTACTTCCTACGTCGATCTACTTGGGGACCACCTGCACTCCTTCATGAACTGTTTTTACCCCGCGGGCGACGGCATCTTCCAGCAAGATAATGCGCCTCCACACACGGCCCTTGTGACATGGCAGTGGCTGGAGGAACATGCTAGCGACTTCAATAAAGTGATTAAACATTGGATTGCATTCCCATTGAACATTTGTGGGACGTCATCTGTCAGGTCGTCACCAACACAACTGGTAAATGTGTGGAGGCGGCATGGCTTGCAGTGCCTGTGAGTGTGTTCCGGGGACTGGTAGACTCTCTTCCAGGACGGGTCGCCGCCGTTATCCGGGCCAGAGGGGGCTCAACACATTATTATTCAAGTGTGCCTTGACTTTTGGTGAGTCAATGTATACTAAGAGTTTTGTAATCAACAGGGTGTATTAGGTGACTGGATCGTTTATCTCTTTCTTCTCTTTCGAGAAGTGTACAAGAAATTGTGGACAATTTACTAGAGATCAAGAGAAAAAAACACAGTTTCAAAAATAATGTTTAATCCACGAACACACTTTTCGGGAGCAAGGCCTTCTTCATCCGCGTGATACAATATGTCTTATATCAATATATCTTCCACAGTATAGTGAAAATCTGAATATTTATAGTTTATTGAAATAAAGCCAAACAATTGCAAGATAAAGCAAAAAAAAAGTAAGCTATCCTTGAAATTATCCTTGAACAAGCGATTGGCCCACATACGCTAGTTATTGAATTAAAACATCATTTTCGAAATGTAACAGTGCCATTGAATTCATGAGTTCTGCAGTAATATTCATGAAATAAGAAATAAAATTGTAATAAAATATTTAATCTATATTTGTGAGATAGTGAAAATAGTGATCCAGAAATGAAAGAGAGTGAAATTAATATCAACTATTTTTTTCATGTCAACATTTCTGGAAGAAATTCAATTAAAATTCTTAAAATTTTCATTTAGAATCTTTAGATTACATCTTAAAAGAAAGTATTCGCTTCACTTTAAACAATCTTTTGTAAAGCATGTCGTAAACGCGTCATAAGAGTGAAGTAAAATTTTCTCGCAATGTAAGAAAGAGCGTTAAAAAAAAAAGGCAAAGATGCGCGAAATAAAAATTCAGTGAAATTTACATTAACATGAGATTCTTTTCGAAACGATGCGAATTTAAAACGCCGAATCTTTCCATTTCTCTCTGAGAATGGAGAAGGAGTTTCGCTAGGTTTATATAAATATCTAATGAAATACTTTATGACTAATTTTGTCTTACTATTAAAATGCATTATTAAAGGCTGCGTCTGCTGTGAGGCGTGCTATTTGAAATTAAGAGGTAGAAATTTTACGCTTAATTTTTGCGGTATACAGTTTCCCCCATCAACCGAAACGGAGTTTATGAGGAAAACTTTTATAATTATTTTTCGTCGGCGAGGCCGCGGATTCCTTCGCCGCCTTTCGCGAAAGGGTAAACTTCAGGGCAGCAGCTTCTTTAACCATTCGCGGAGATAATGAAAAGCTCGGCAACAGCTGGATGGGGCACCGTTTTCGAAACACTTAGCAGCTTTTAATTACATAAACGTCATCCGACAAGAGAAAAATGGTTGAAAAATGGACGTTCTTCTTATCGTAATTCATGGCGCTGATTGCAAGAGGCAGCCGCAGCCAACGGACAAAGACGGACGGACCGACGGACATTTGTCCCCACCGACCGACCGACCGTTCCCTGATGCGAAAATGATGTTGTCGCCCGTTTGCTGAGGAAAAGACATTAAAAATGGAAGGTGGAACATGAGAGAAAAGGGATGAAAAGAATAAGAGAAAGACAAGGAGGAAAAATTTTCAAAAATAAAAAGGGAGAAAGATGAAAGAAACAACGTTTTGGAGAAATGCGTTTCTTGTGATAAATGATCAACGAATCCTTATGAGCTTGTCATCACCGATAGAGAATTTGAAAGAAGAACGGAAAAAATTAAAAGAAAGCGTGGAATGCTAAATTAACCTCTCTTCGCCTTCCAAAGGGTTTCTCGTTAAAAAGCCCGGAAAAAAAACATTCGAGGTGGAAAAAGAGAAAAGCCAGCCGACTAATTAACGCAAAATTTCGTAAATGATTTTTAAAACTGTTCTGAAAAGGAAGAATCAATTTGTAATTTTTATTAACTTAGCACGTCATTGGTTATGTCATCGTTTATAAATATCACTTTAAAGCGGGGAGGGGGGGGGGGGAGTCTGACAAAATAGCAATTCATTAAAAGGTGAAAATAACCCTTTTGGTTATATTAAATTAAATTCTGTACTTTACTCATAAAAAATATATAAAAATAAAAATCACTATAGAGTTCTCTTCCTTCAAGCTTTGATGTTGAAATTCCTGATATTACTATCTAACAGGCACAGGATCTTACATTCTCTTCTCTTCCTTCACTTTCCCAATAACCCATGATGTTATAATGGAAGTTAACAGTTTTTCTTCTATTTAAGAACATATTCGGATCACTTTCTTGATCCATCGTCAGATCCTTCTTTTTATACAGTTATTTTCTAATGTCTCTTTTCTTATTGTTTTAGCAATTTTGACTATTAACTAAACAATAAGTAAATAAATAATTAAATAAATACCTAATTTCATTTAATTTTATTTAATATGTTCCAATTACATTAATTTCTATGGACGGTTTTGCCAAATTATTTTCTTTTAATTTTATTGCTTCTTCTTCTTTAATTATTCTCTTTAAATAACTTGTTTCTCTTCGACCGTGCTTTAGTCTTCTTCTCTTTTTATTGAATTATCCATAACAGATTGAAGCGAGCGATGCTGCCATGTTCATTAAATTTACTATGAAGGGAATGACGGGTACCCAAGATGCAACATCGTACTAGCTCAACGCGCTAAGCTAGCTTAAGAAATTGGCCTAGCTAAGCTACCTTATATGAAACATGAGCTAGCTTATGATAAGCCAGCTTTGTTTGCACTATTGTTTAGGCTAGCTTAAACACTTTAAGCTAGCTTAACTTTGTAATGTGGACGGGGTATAAGGCTGGATAGACTATAGTACCATCCGAGGCCAACCGTAACCACCGAGAGAGAGAAGGCCTCTGCGATGAAACGTAATACATTGTTACATCATCTTAATCATCTTACATCAACAAGGCCTAGAAGCGGAAAAGCCACCTGACCATTGGGGTGTTAGCAAAAATCCAACTTTCATTGTTTCAGCGCCCAGGCAACACCTCCTAGAGAGAAGGCCTGCGGACAAAAGGTGTATACATTGTTACATCATCATCAAGCGGTCAAATTTAGGGCTTATTATTGGTAGAAATACGATTAACAATAGCTGCTTGATTATGATGTAACAATGTATACACCTTTTGTCCGCAGGCCTTTATTATAGGTGGTATTGCTTGCTGGTTTAGGCGTAACCACCGAGAGAGAAGGCTTCCACAGTGAGCGTAATACATTGTTACATCATCTTAGATAGGGCAAATTTAGGGCATATTATTGAGAGAAATACGAATAACAATACTCTATCTATGATGATGTAACAATGTTACACGTTTCATTGCGGAGGCCTTCTCTCTCGGTGGTTACGGCCGGAGCCTGTCTTTTTTCGTGGGCTATGGCAAAACAAACTATGACGTAACAAACTGCTCCCCGCAAACAAAACTCCATAGCAGTGTTACCAATTTAGCGCTTTTCACGTCCGAAATTTCTTTGTTTAATTTTTGTTATAACAATGTCCAACAATAAATTTTCCCATTTATTAAAAAGCACTAAATTGGCAACCCTGCTCCATAGAGATGCAGGAAAAGTGAATTTAATTTAAAAAATTTTATGGGAAAAAAAACAAAATTGGAATTAATACGCCTCTAGCGCTCCCTACACGGCCAGAAGTATCCACAACAAGAATGATTTTACCGCCAAAGCGGATAAAAGGAGCACATTTTCTACAAAACCAATTGCCCCTATCATTATTTACTCGTTATATTCACTCATGGCACGTTGTTACGAGTTGTTTGTTATATTACATGCCATATCTTAGCATTGAAAGTTCCAATGGTACAATATGGTATCATAGAGCACCATTAGGGCACGCGCTAGTAAACCAATAACCATTATCATTATTTACACGTGATATTCACTCATGGCAGGTTATTACCAGTTGTTTGATATATTATATGACATATCTTAGCATTAAAATTTCCAATGGTACCATATGGTATCATATGGCACCATTAGGGCACGTGCTATTAAACCAATAACCATTATCATTATTTTCTCATGATATTCACTCATTACATGTTGTTACGAGAGGTTTGATATATTACATGCCATGTTTTAGAATTGAAAGTTCCAATGGTACCATATCAAGCCATAGGGCACCATTAGGGCACGTGCTACTAAACTGTTAACCATTATCATTATTTTCTCGTGATAGTCACTCATGGCACGTTGTTACGAGTCGTTTGATATATTACATGCCATATCTTAGCATTGAAAGTTCCAAGGTTACCATATGGTACCATAGCGCACCATTAGGGCACGTGCTACTAAACTAATAACTATTACCATTATTTTCTCATGATATTCACTCATTACATGTTGTTACGAGTCGT
>JAHWFO010005730.1:368132-416765 GCA_023313115.1 Rhysida immarginata | reverse complement strand
TGATATTCACTCATTACATGTTGTTACGAGTCGTTTGATATATTACAAGCCATGTGTTAGAATTGAAAGTTCCAATGGTACCATATCATGCCATAGGGCACCATTAGGGCACGTGCTACTAAACTGTTAATCATTATCATTATTTTCTCGTGATAGTCACTCATGGCACGTTGTGACGAGTCGTTGGATATATTACATGCCATATCTTAGCATTGAAAGTTTCAAGGTTACCATATGGTATCATAGGGCTCCATTAGGGCACGTGCTACTGAACCAATAACTATTATCATTATTTTCTCGTGATATTCACTCTTGGTACCTTGTTACGAGTCGTTCGATATATTACATGCCATATCTTAGCATTGAAAGTTCCAATGGTACCATATGGTTTCATAGTGCACCATTAGGGCACGTGCTACTAAACCAATAACAATTATCATTATTTTCTCATGATATGCACTCATTACATGTTGTTACGAGTCGTTTGATATATTACATGCCATGGTTTAGAATTGAAAGTTCAAATGGTACCATATCATGCCATAGGGCACCATTAGGGCACGTGCTACTAAACTGTTAACCATTATCATTATTTTCTCGTGAAAGTCACTCATTGCACGTTGTTACGATCGTTTGATATATTACATGCCATATCTTAGCATTGAAAGTTCCAAGGTTACCATATGGTATCATAGGGCACCATTAGGGCACGTGCTACTAAACCAATAACTATGATCATTATTTACACGTGATATTCACTCATGGCACGTTATTACGAGTCGTTTGATATATTACATGCCATATTTTAGCATTGAAAGTTCCAATGGTACCACTTGGTACCATTAAAACACGTACTACTAAACAATTCAGACATCACTATATACCGTTATATTCATTCATGAGACATCCTTATACGTACACGTGCCATTAGACCGATACTTGCTATCACTAGTTACTGTTTTATATTCGTTCATGATATGTTGTGACAATTTGTTTGATATATTAGATGCCATATCTTGTTATAGGAAATGTTTAAGAGGGTATCATAATGGTGACATTAAAGCACGTGCTATTAGAGCACGTACTTATTCCTGCTATCTCACGTTCGTACTTCTGCGTACTCTGTCCCATTTTAATGGATTGGTGAAAACAGACTGTGAAAAAGTTAATTCGTTTTCAAGTTATCGTAATAAATGCTAGGCTCCCTAGGAATAAAAAAGTTTTTCTTGATTTAGGGACCGAACTGCCCTTTTAATAATCGTCAAACACGTGCATCCTGCACGCACACCATCTCATTAACGTTTAGAGCACGCGCAGAACCGAACCCATGTTCTCAACACGCGTTTTACCAAATGCGAGGATAATTCGTTTCTTCCAGCAATTCAAGACATGATTGAATGAATTGTGAGATTGCAATACATGCAATTCAATACATGCAACGCAATGAATTGTGGGATTGTCTACAGACGGACGGACGGACGGACGGACGGACAGCTGGACAAACCGATCACATAAGCACATTTCTATATATAGAAAATGTGCTAAAAAGGTGGTTTCGGGATATCTCTTACAGGGGCCGAGTTTATAAAGGGATAGACAGACAGAATTAGATGCTACTAATAGAATATTTTCATTGCAATGTGTTTTCTAGTCCACTATTGTTCTCTTTAAGTTTAATTCTTCAAGTTTAGTCTGGGAATCTTATTTTCAATGTTCTTTTAACTGTCCAATATATGGATTTCTCAATTTTTGCATGATATTTTATATATTATATTATTCTCGTCCCAAATTTATTTTTATTTTTTCATATTTGTTAAAAATTGCCTTCTACATTATTTATATTATTAATAATTATGCTTTATTGTTAAAATCAAAATTGTAAATAATAAGAAAAGAGACATTAGAAAATATTTCTAGAAAAGGAAGGATCTGAAGATCGATCAAGAAAATGACCCGAAAGCGGTCATAAATAGGGGAAGAAGAAAAACTGTCAACATATAACATTTTAGGTCATTCGGAGAATGAAGGAAAAGAAAAGAATATAATATCCTTTGTCTGTGGATATTATATCAGGAATTTCAATGCCAACGCCTGAAGAAAGAGAATTACATAGTAACTTTTATTTTAAATGAGTAAAGTACAGAATTTCATTTAGTTTAACCATCTAGTACTCATTTTCAGCTTATAAGTAAAATTAATCGGTTCTAATTTTTTTACAAACTCAAAATAAATGTTGAAATCAATTTTTTCTTCTTTATTTAAGCTGTATAATTTCGCATATCTTGCATATACTGGAGTCTGTAAAGGCCCACTATCGCCTTTTTCAGATAGTCTCAAAATCTATAAAACCTCTCTTAAATCACTGATTAAAGTTGATATTTATCATTAGTTCTGGATTCGCGTGGCAATCTACTAATCTATCGGTTGATGCCTTTAACATACCGAGTGAATGAAGTGCCAGGCCTTGAATAATGACCGTCATTACCATTAAGGAGATTTAACTTGTAAATGAATTGATGATGTACACCCCCTGTGGATAAAACTGTTTTGTTAAACAACTTTGTTCCTATGTCGGTGTTCGTTCAGGCTCTATATCACTTTATAGCGCCTCATTAAAGTTTGCATCTATTTGAAACTTCCCATTATGGTCCAAGACTGACTTCACGCAAATGTTATAAAAATATTTACCATCAAAATTGAAATAACATTAGTCAAACACTTTTTGCAATTAAGAACACAGATTCTCTTAAGTGTACCTTCTGTCTAGAATTCGAATATTCCTTTAGATTTTTTTATCACGTCACGTTTTTAGTCATGCACATAGAAATTGCAATATTAAACTAATGTGTTTGTTAAAGTATTCAAGCGGCCACATTGATAAAATATGTTTTATCAGTCTCCAACCTCTGAATTATTTAAAAAATTTTCAATGAACCCTATGTGTTTGAAAATATGGCGTATTTGAAAATAACGTGTTAAAATACTATAAATAAACGCGTGTTTTTAAGTTACAAAAATAATTGTTAAATGTTAACTAATTTAATTAGATATTCGATTTCTGGGATGGCTTTTAGTATAAAGCATCGTCTTAAAATTTACCAAATATAAAACTGCATACGAAAGGCATTCGTATAGCTCGTTAATGTTTTTTTGGCTATTGCAGCTAAAATGAGTTTTTTGGTAATTCTTGTAGTTTTCCATGCAAGAACACAATTTAAGAGCTTCTGCTAATTTTCCTTTTTTGGAACTCTAAGTGTAGAATTTCTATCTAGAACAAAGAAATCTCTATAAAAAATACCTGAACATTCGGTCAACTAAATGAATTTCATTATCGCGAAGTTAAGCTGGCGTTACCCCGCATTTACATTCTTCCCTGTTTACAATATAATTGCGAGGCTCGCCATTAAAAAAAAGCTGTCGGCCATTTTCTTCCAACGATGATCTTAGAAGTGTAATTGCGAGCGTGAAGACGTCTTTAAGACGACATTCATTTAGGACTAAAGAATCCTAAGAATTTCAATAGACGTCGGCATAAATACTTAGCCCTGATGCCGACGATGGCCACGATCTTTAGGAACAATAATCTCCCTTCGCCATTGGGACGTCTGTTTATTACCATTGGAAAAGAGGAACTTCTCTTTATTTTTTTCTTCGGCTCATTCTGTATTCCAGTACAAATAATTAAATTCTGTAAAGGAAAACGTGTAATTTAAAGTCCTCTCACTGCAACTAAATTCGCACAGATTTTTTTTTTAAAGAAGAATTGCAATACGATGCTCTTAACAACATCGATTTTATAAAGGAATTTAATTTCATAGATTACTTTTCCCAGTAAAGTATTTACGAGTTAATTTTACCTACCAATTTCCTAAGAAGATATTTATGACTTGGGTTATGTGCAGTGGTGGAAGCTGGTTTAGACTTGGTCTAACTAGTTTCAACTGAAAGCTCTAAAGAGTTGCAAAAAGAGGAGGAAATTGTTAATTATCGTTGACTACTTTAACAGGAACTTAATCTGCTTTCATGCAATAATAGAATACATAAATAATGCATTTCAAATTTGACTTAATAGAGCAAATCAATTTTATATATAGTTTAATCTAAAATGAAACAAAATACAAATTTTAATCTCCTTTGCCATTAAAATGCTAATATTTATTTTTATTAGACAGTAGATTCATACTTTATTACTTTTTATCTGTAAACATCAAATTCAATTCTCGTTACGGCAAAATTTGTTTAGATTCAAATGGCACAATAATGCCGAGAGAAAATTTACATTTAATTTTATTTTTATCAAGTGTATACATTAAAAATTCTAGAATATATGTATCAAGTAACACATTGAACGAAAATCAAGTTTTCTTAATATTATACCCATTGAAATTCAGAAATGAAATGCCACAAAAATAAGATTACATAGTTAGAAATTTTATGAACATCTACATGATAGCTCCTTCGGATTAAATAAGATTTTCCGACATTTATTACAAATATCATTGATGTGACTTTTCCTACTTAAGTTGGAGTCAAAAAGTAATCCAAGGTATTTCATTTCTGTAGACTCATTTATAGTTGTGCAGTTACAGCTTCCCCAAATCAAGAACAAAAACTCAAAAGTTAGTTAATTAAGTCAGTTTGTATATTATAACCGAAATTTGATTTCACAAAATTAAAACTGTAAACTTAATTATATTTCCCTAATAACAAGTTTATTCCCCCGGTGAGAAAAAAAAAGTTATTTGGGGGGGGGGGGGGGTTGAGGTCGTTAAATCCAAATTTATTGTCTAAAAAGTTCGATCACGTCATATTTTCAAAATATATTCGTCTTGTGGCGAATTGGTGCTTATTTTTATAGAGATGTGTCGTGAAAGCTGATTTGTCATCGCCGTTCATAAATTATCTTTTAATCTCTCGGAAATTATCCTTGAATTGATGTTTAGATCAAATAAGGTCTAACCAATTCAAGGTCTAATCGAGAGTGAAGTAGATCTGTTTTAAATGTTGATGAATAGTCGACCTTCGCCATACATCTCTACAAATATAAACACCAATTTGAAACCATAGATGAAATTCATAGATACGAGTTTTTTTAGTTTCTCGTATTTTTTAGTTTCTCTAGCAACTGTAAAAAATAGACATATTAGAATCTGTTGAAATCTCAAGCATAAATGTAATTTCCTCATCAACTCCTAAATAAGCGTTGCAATCCGATTTTGACTTCACTCTTAATATTATTTTCTAAAACAATTTTTAAACCTGAAATATTCCAAACAAAAAATTCTTATTAAACTGGAATCTTTCCACCAGTCAGACCAACAGTACGAGGATTGTTCAATAGAAAGACGTTTGGATTGCGCAATCGGAAGGTATCGCCTAGACAACGGAAAATAGTTGTTTATATGCATTGTTTAAGCACTAGTTAGGAGTCTGTCACACATATTAGCTGTTTGCTTCTTTCTAAGAGTTGTGGTTATATGAATTAAGTTGGAAGCTAGCGTTCATGGTGGATATTCTGTCCAAAGATAGTCTACGGTGCTAATCAATGGCCACTGAAGGACGTCAGCCAATGGAAATTTTTACGAGAATGAAAGCTGTAGACGGGAGTGTTGAATGGTCCAAGAAATTTCGACAAGGTAGGGAATCAGATAAAAAGGCGAGAAAATTGGAAATTGCTTTACGCGCATTAACGTTAGCGAACATTCTGAAATGATGAACATCACTAAAAGGACGGCAGTTCAATTCTGAGGCTGACGTAGAATTTGCTGTTACGCAATGGTTTCGCCAACTACCGCAGGAGTTGTTACCAGATGGAATCTACAGATTAGTGCACCAATGGAACTCGTGCCTTAATGTTCATGGATATTTCTTTTAAATTCTTTGAATAAATATTGCTTCCTAGTCTCTAAAAGCGTGTTTATTGAACAATCCTCGTACATTTTGTAGACCGAAAAATCACCCCAATAGTTATAATACATTGATATTCAGGTTATTGGCTATTTGTATTTTCAAAGAATTTAAAAACTTCGTTACCGAATTCTATATTTCCGTCTGTTCGCATTTTTTACGGGACAAATGAAATCTGAAATGAACGCGTTTTTCATCGCTGATTACGAATATGGCATAGAAATTTCTGTGTTCAATAGTTACTGGACTATCGGCCAAAATTGCAATTTCCAAAATATGCTATATCTCGAAAATGGCGAGTATATAACTAAAACAGTTTTAATAGTAATAATTATTGTGTTGTCGTGAAAAAATTATTTTTTTCTATAAGAGTTGATGTTCTGTCTTGAAGCGAGAGGAAGATTTTGGTTTCATTCTGCTGAAGAAGGTAAATTTAACAACGAGAATATTAATTTTCGATGTAATGCTAATGCTTCTCATAAAATAAGGATTACATCATATTATGCATAAAATAAATGAAGAAAATAAATTTCGAAGGGTACTATCGAAAAATTATATTATATGATAATCGATACCTATGCGATTTATATATGTGCATATAGTAAAATCAGTAATAAGCATAAATTTGAAAAAAAAAATTAAAATTGGACCAATCGTTACGGAGATGTAACATATCAACCTGATGAAATGAACTGCGGTATTCACGCATTATGCAAATGGTCTTTAAATTTAACAACATAAACCTTAGTGCAGTGAAGTTCAATTTATCAACTCAACAAATGAAAGTCGTATTGCAATAATGATATGAAATAGGACATATCTCATGGTCAAATAGTATTTCATATCGTTTCACTATTTAAATTGAAGAACCGTACGTTTTTTTTTAACTTATACAATTCCTACATAAATATTCTGTTTTTATGGTTTCATGCAATATTCTAACATTCATACACATCCACTTATACATCTCATTCAAACATGCTCATACAAAATCTAATTCACTCACATTCAGACATGTTATCGCATGCATTTACCCATCATACGAGGGGGTGATCAAAAAGTAAGGTTACAAAGCCTGCAGTGAAACGTGCACATTTTATTTCATACAACCAATACAGCCAACTGATAGTACATACATTAGGTTATTTTTCGACATAGTCTCTATAACGGTTTAGGCACTTGTGGGTTCGTGGGATGAGTTTGAATTTCCCTCCTGTTAAAAATTCTGTTTTTGCGTGTTCAGCCACGTTGTCGCGAAGTGTTTCACCTCCTCGTTGAAGCGAATCGTTGGTCTCCAAGATGCTCCTTCAAGTGGGAAAGAGGTCAAAGTTGCTTGGAGCGAGATCCGGGCTGTTGGGAGGGTGTTCGATTATGTCCCAGCGAAACTGCTTCAACAGCGTGGTGATCTTATGGGCTGTGTGAGGTCGCGGTTTGTCGTGAAGGAGGATGACGTCCTCGGTGAGAAGTCCTGGCCGTTTCGCGAAAGTGGCTGAACACGCAAGGACAGGATTTTTACCAGGAGAGAATATTCAAACTTATCCCACGAACCGATAAGTGTTTAAACCGATATGGAGACTATAACGAAAAGTAGTCTAATGTATGTTACTATCAGTTGGCTGCATTGGTTGTATGAAATAAAATGTACACGTTTCACTGCAGGTTTTGTAATCTTACTTTTTGATCACCCCTCGTATTTTCCACATTTAAATTACTCAAAATTTTTAAGTTTATTGTGGTAATGAGAGTTGCTCATTCTCACCTGGTTTTGTTTGATATTTTGTTTGCTTTTGGTGGTTGTTGTTGTTGTTGTTGTTGTTGTTGTTGGTTATTTTAAAGGGTTTAAATCAAATACGTGGCTAAATATTCTCATAAAAAAATATGAAATTGTTACCGTTATAATGCTTTATGTGTGCATTTTAATTTCTGATTGTATCAGAGAGTATACATTTGCTTCGTTATACATATACTACTGAAATAAATGAAATTTTTAATATATTACTCGTACATATGATTTTTCCTGAATGATTTCCTTTGCCTAAGGAATGTAACAGCCAAAGGAGCAAAAACATATTTAAAAAAAGTTTTTTATACTGGTCTTTAGTATGAGATTTCACGATTGAAAGTTAAGGCAACAAAATTCTCCACAAAAAAGATGAAAAGTGAAATAGAGTTAATGTCACGTACAGTGATAATATTAATAATAATTTTATTTCGTTTATATTAAGGCTTTTTCCCCCCATTGTCTTCGCCAATGCAACCAAAGCGACGTAAAAGGACTAAGTTTCCTTGAAAACATTTAATAGACTTGATTGAAATTAAATTCTTTTTTCGTTTGATGATTTGAGAGGCCGGGGGAGGTGTTAAACTTTAGAGGCTGGAGTAAAAGGGAGGGGTAACGGGGTGGGGAGGAAGGTTGGAGGTGGGAACTGGAAAAGAGAAAGAGTCACGGCCGTCAGGTGGAGGTTGCTTTGGCGCTGCTCGGTGCGATCGTAAATGGCGAAACAAGAGCGATTCTGCCACTTCAATTTGCCGTTTTACAGCAACGTACACGGTGTGTGGACGAGATTCCATTTCTGCGGATCCCTGGCCTTTTCTATCCGCGACCGGGACCAGACTGGAGGCAGTGTTCTCGCCTCGTCTTATCGCCGTGCACTCTCGGGGGAATATTATCTTTGGAGGCGGTGGTGGTAGCGGTGAGAAGCCGCCAAGAGACACAAACGCACGCACACACACAAATGCGCACACACACACGAGATGGAGAGGGTGGAGGTTAGGAAACTTGTGCGCATGCTCCGTGGATGCCAAGAACCTCATTACGAGCCACGTTCTCCAGCCCTTAGATCATGAGGAGGCAACAGTATTGTTATCGTCCTTTAAAATCGTGCCCATAAATTGGACGGAGATTAAGAAACATCTCCGCAGTCACGAACATTCCATTCGAACACGAAGCAAAAGCTATGGGCGCTGATGTTTAAATAGAAACAACCCCTTGTTCGACTCGCATCTTTTTTCGAAGGTTTCCGCATCTCCTTTATCACTTCATCTTTCACATAATGTAAAACAGAACATGTTCTACAATAGCACTCCTTAAACAAAAAGAGAATTTTGAATAGACTTCGAGTCAATTCAGAATCTACTTTCTGATAATTCTTCCATCTCTTTCGCATTTTACAATTCCCCAAAGTCCCGATGCGCCAAACACGGGCCTAAAGACATGCAAATCTAAACAATGATTTAAACTTGTTAATTAACTTCTTAAGTTTACATTAAATTTCAAAATGTCATCGTACACTCATAAATTCCGCAGTCGGGAGATTGCACTATTGGAAGATGAGGATGTTCCCTTCAAGCATTTTGCAAAATCGTTCGTGTTTATTGTCTTATCACTTTAATCAAAGAAGAAAAACGGGTATCTTCTTTTAAATTCTTCATCAATCCTTCTATGTATTGCCATCTTCTCTCTCCTTCACGCCGATTATACGCGTGTTCGTGCCCCTTGAAATTAAAACTCAATTTGTAACGAGATTTTTATTCTGATAGCTTGATGAATGGCTCTTGTTAATGCAATTAGCTCAAGAAGGACCTACAACTACGAATGATGGATCGTAATGGTTTTTGAAAACTTTTAATCGAATCGCACAATGAAAACGACATCTGATTACAATTGCCTCTGGTCAAATGCAGTTTACTCTTATTTATATTAAACTCAATAAATTTAATATGAGGTTACCTATCTCAACATAGCAATGGTAATCCCATTTGAGATAACAATATCATTTATTTATAAAATAAAGACGATCGGTTGATGATAAAACATACGAAATAATACAAGATCCTGCCAGTCTCGATATTAGCACGTATTATAGAAAAAAGTAACAATTACGTTTGTGTTTTCTATTTATTCATTATTAATATTTGTTTATTTTTTTACAAGTTATTTGCTATTCTTAAATTATTTTGTGAAATAAATATACTACAAATGCCATTTATGTCAAGAATAAATAAATGCTTTCACCATAATCCCTGGTCTTGCCCCTGCATAGCTTTTCAAGTTTCATGAATCTTGCAGTTTTCTGATTCATTCATTCACACTCAAATCACAAACGGAAAGAGGAATTCAAAGGAGAGTTATCATTTTAATATGACGAAGAAAACCTGTAAAAATAGCATATCATTCCTTGAAAAATAAATGTTGTTTTCCCATATTGTTTTTTTTTTCAAACCAGCCCCCTAAAATATTCGGATTCAATTAACTGAAATTTGGCATTGCTTTAAAACACAGAGTAGACACTTCAGCGAAGAATGGAATAAACATGGAGTGTAAAATCAAATTACGACATATTAATTGCAAATTATCATAATTAGATTACTTGGCTAATAATTAAATGTGGGGTTAATTTAAATTAATTGGATCTCTGGGTTGGCATGAGAGAGCAACTTTACCGACTATGAAATTAATCTTGACTGAGTAAGGTTATAAAAACGTGCAATAAGAGAAAGGAAACAAAAAACAATGGTCTCTAAATGCGTGACAGGCATAATTAGTCATTGTTCTTTTTCCTCGATTCATTTGTTTTTGTTTTTTTTTTTTTGAAGAATAAATCAAAATAGTCTTTAAAAATTCTTACGTTCATTTGCGTTTGGATTGCTTCCCAAATTTTCCGTGATGTCCTCTCGTGGTTGTATTTATCGAAAAACTTTAAATTTTCAGTCTTAATAGTAGCAGTGATTTGTGTATAGATTTATATATAACATATATTTGTAGTTTATTATGTAATCATCTTCGAAACTTCCGTTTTTATGGAATGTTTATCTCCAAAACCATTTATGATTTCTGTAAATTATTTTTGAGTTAAATATTTTTAAAATAAAATTATTACACAATACTTTTTTACATTGATTATTTATTAGTAACGCAAATGTCTTGCTCTTATTTTTGAACAGATTCACTATAACAGTCGAAAGGACGAAATACAGGAGTATGACCTCAAATTTTACTGAGGGAATCAGACAGTAAAGTTCCCAATTATTTATATTTTTAAATTTCCCACTTGTATCATGTATATAAAATCAACAAACAAAAGTATGGAGAAAGATGTGTGTCAAAAATCTAACAATGACGATTATACAATCGGGTGGATTATTTCTAGTACGCAATATATGTTTTAACATCATTTTTGAACGTAAACGCCTATCCAATCCATAAATCCATATGATATTCTGCGATTACACTAACTGGACCGTCAACAAACTCACGACACTACGGTAATCATTGAATTATAATACGCATCTGTGTATAATGCGCACCTAATCTTTTGCGGATTTTAGAAAACTTTCTCGTGTATTATGCGCATCCAGGTTACTGTAAAAAAATAAACGTCATATTAAAAAATGAAAATTATTATTCAAATCCTTCAAGTAGTTTTTGTAAATGTACAGAGAAATTAGAAAAGCTATTCAATTTAAAAACAAAATAAAGGCAATAAAAAAAATTGAAAAAGAATGTTTACTTTCACTGTTTCAGTTTATAAAGAGTTACAGGGAAAGCCGGCCTAGATTATTTAAGGACGTTATTATTTAGGTCGTTGCCGATAGATTTGACCCTATAACCTACTATCCAAAAGTTAACAGTTTTCTAGATATGTGACTTTTAAATTAAAAGGAAAAAATATCAATTTTTAGGGTTCCGTATGTCCGAATGAAAAACGGAACCCTTATAGGATCACTCCTGTGTCTGTCTGTCCGTCTGTCACAGTCAATTTACTCCGAATCTACTGGACCGATTAAGTTGAAATTTGGTACACATATGAATTTCTGTGACCCAAACACGGAAGTGTAACGTAAATAAATGAATTTTGAATATGGGGGTCAAATTAGAAAATTAAAAATAAAACTGTACCGTTTGACATATCAAATGAAAGGGTTTCTTGTGAGGGTCTCAAATATATTTTTTTTATAATTTTAAAATAAATAGTTTTAAATTTATTTAAGAAAAAAGATGAAAATTGGCTATTCCCCCCCACCTTATCTTCGAAACTACTGAGTCTAAAATTTCGAAAAAAAATATAGAAAATAGTTATTTTCTTATAGATTACAGGAAAACCTATAAGAAGTCTATGGTCTTAAAATAACATGGTAAATCTCTCAATATTGTGTATCCTCACCTATTCCTGAAACTGAAACTGATGCTGAAAATGTTTTGTTCAAAATAAAAATTAGAAATTAAAAAACTATAAATATAATGAACGTAAATACATTAGGAGTAAAAGACAAATATAAAATAAATGAGTAGTTTTTCATTAAACAAAAATTTTCAAGTCTTATATATAAAATACTAACTCCCCCAGCTCCATGCCCGTGTCCATAGTGCCGAGCAACAATCCAACCTTTATTGTTTCCAACAAACGAAAAAATATTGATTGTTAAAATCCGAATAAATACTGACGTCATAGTTTTTTATACTCGCAGCCGATGTTGGCTACGTTTTTTACTATATCTACTATCATTGAAAAGAATTCGCGCTAGATTAAATACAGTAGGAAAATCAAATTAAAATCCTAAATAAGTAATTTTAGCTATTTTAAATTATTAGATTAAATTTAATTTTTATTTAAATTTTAATAAAAACCAGTTGCGAATGTGTGGTACTGCATTGCCAGAACGATTAATTAAAAAATCATTACTGTATTCGCAAAGTCGGTCGGTCGGTCAATTCTTCAGGTTTTATTTATAGATAGTCCGGGGGGTTCAATTTTTAACCGTATAAGTCTCCAAAATGCCTTCCGAAAATTGCCGTCGAATGTATTAAGAATGCTATCAGTGCACACGAAAATTATTATAGCAGGAGGCTTCAATATTAATTTTAAGGACAAATCAAAAAATTAAATATCAGAATACCTTCTATCACTCGGTCTTAGTCCAAGTATTCAAGAATATACGACAGGATAGAATTCGGCAATAGACAATATATTCAGCAATTTCCTTCTACAATCCGGTACCACACGTACTTTTTTTTTGGGTCAGATTTAAAAAAAACAAAACATGGTAGATGACATATTCATCGTACGGAACCCTCTCCACGCGAGTTCGACTCGCACTTGTCCATTTATTTACTCTAATTTCAACTTTTTTTAATTTCCAGGCTCGAGGGGCCAACTTTTTGCTGTTTTTACGTAGGCGATATGCCACTTTATAAAAATAAATAATAAAACTTGAAACAACTTGCTATCGTTTTCAAGTAGCTGCTCGATAACTATTTGAATGTAGATGTTTTCACTAAGTGTTCCCAACTTTGAAACAGGTTAATTAAAAAAAGTTCTATGGAAATTATCCTGCAAATTATTTTAATAACTTCTACGTTTTTTAACTATCCAAAAAGGTATAATAACCCTAGGTCTGTTGTAAATAGTAGATTTTAATGAGCGCAAGTGCTAGTTCAAAATAACAAACCTTCGATAATAATCATTAGCTGTTTACGTACTACCTGCCACCTGGAAACAATGAAAAAAGGGTCGGGTGCACATTGCTTGCGACCGGGAGATACATTGTTCATATACAAAACACTTTTGAATCGTCTTTAGTCTGCTCATGCGAATCGTCCGTGGTAGATGTGCTATACCGTGCTCTTCGCAATACAGTATTGTCCGTAAAGACGCGACTTGGCTTGGATTTTTGGACTGTTTCATCTTCTGACTGTCTGGCTCGTATACTGGATTTTGATCTCTGCTTGTGGATTGGCTATTTATCATGGTAAAGTTTACCAACGAGGAATACGCTGACATTCTAATGTGTTACGGTTTTTGTGAAGGAGTGTCTTCGCGTGCTCGTGATGAATACATAGCACGCTATCCTGCTCGCCGAGTACCTGATGTTAGCGTATCTGATGTAACTTATCGAAGATTACGAGAAATTTCGAAAACCACAAACTGATCTTTTCATGTTGACAATGCATCCTATCCAAATGCCCCTCCGGTATGGGTTTGCATAAGAACTTTAAAGCATGGGCTCATCAAATAAAAATCATCTTGCCTTTAAATATACCTATATATCGCCTATGTTTTAGACTATAGACCTTACAATGAAGCTGACAAAGAATGCTTCGCAATTTAAAAAATCATTCATCTTGTAAATACCCTATTGGCTCACTACTTTTATTTAACGTTTAAAGCGTTTGAGATACATTTCGGCATGCCCTAGTTGCATTGTGACCAAGTTTGAATTTCAGCTTTGGCAGCCACCATTGCAGACTCGCATTTATCGTTTTTTACTAGGAGAAAATAATTTATTTAGTAGGACATAACCATTTCTGTTAAGAGGCTCAGGTGATATTTATTGAAAAAAACGCAATACGCAGTATATTTTTAAATGACCTAACAAATTGGGAACGTTACCTCTTTTGACTTTCCTCATGTACGAATTCAGGACATAGGAGAATAACCACTACATTACATAAAACAAACCGAAAAGAAACTTACTTTTTATGTTGATAGGAGAATGCATCACTAAGCTCTGTCAACATGAAAATGTGATGACCTGCAAAGGCGCTTTTGTAATTTCTGATTTTCTAAAATGTTTGAATGTTTAAATTGTCTAAAGCCCCTCCTGTATAGGTTTGTTTAAGAACTTGAAAGCATGGGCTTATCAAATAAAACCCCTTGCCTTTAAATATACATGTATATCGCGTATATTTTAGAGCATTGGCCTTACAATGAATCTGTCAAAGAATGTTTCGCAATTTTAAAAATCATTCATCCTGTAAATACATTTGACTAACTACTATTATTTAACGTTTAAAGCTGATCCCTAGCAAAAAAAATTGCTTACCTCATTCAGGTGGTTTCGCAGAGTGTTGAGCAGAATGAAACACGACGCCAATGCCTCACTGACTTCACCTTCACTCGCTCTCTCTTACTCGCAATTTTTTTCCTACTTGAAGCCACTGTTTTTCATAAACTAACCCGACTACCTTAATTAACGCAAAAGAAAGGTGAAACGATTCTTAATTAGGTAGCAAACGTGTCAGCAAAACGGCAGCTTTAATAATTGTTCCAGAAATATTAGTTGACAGAACTATAATCTAATTAGGAAATCATTACGAAAAGTCAGATTATAAAAGCGGCTGCTCAGAAATTTCAAGCTGCACCCCCGTTCTCTCTCTCTCTCTCTCTCTCTCTCTCTCTTTCTCTTTGTCGCTCGCTTGTTTTCTCTATCTGTATCTAACACACACGCATACAATACTTTATCACAGCAAGTAATTTTTTTTTTAATTTTAAATAAATTGAATTTTTAAGAAAACAGAATGTCGAATTAGCTGAACTTTTATTTTATCTGTACTTTTTAATTTTATACCTTAAAACATGGTGCTATGAAATTACATTGGATCCTTGTTATGTTAAATTGACAAGATGGTGGCTATTACGTAAATCCTGTTTGCTTAATTAAGTGCCTTTTACCAACCTAGTCATTATCTAAAGAGGAAAAGAGGAGTATAAACTATAAATATATATATGTCGATTATTTCGGAGGAGACTTTTATATATTGCTATCTGGTGGAGAAGCATAATTTCTCCAATTATTAAATTGGTTTATTTGTTTAAAATCTCATTGGTGTAGTTTTTTATTTGAGTTTCTGTATTCCCTTTAAATTATTTTTTTCTTGAATTTCTTTGTGCAGAAAAACTTTTATATCCTGTTTAATATGCACATTATGTTTCAAGTTTATTTCTTCTTGCCTGCCAGGTGGCTTTCTAGTTCTCGAGTTCCAGCTGGTCGTGGGTTCAAATCTCGCCACGGGCATGGATGTTTGTGTTTTTTCTCGGGCTGCGTACAGATATAATTTGTGTAAAAAGCGCAAAATGACCTTAGTAGTCGGCGCCAAACATTCTAATAAACCAACCAAACCTTATTTCTTGTTTCTTTTGATTAATTTTTTAATTAAGTGTAATTGTTCATTTGTAGATTAGATAAACTTATTTCATGACATTTTCTAAATACAAATGTAATTCCAAATCACATTACGTTGCTTGATGCTTTTTCTTCGAATGATAAAAATTCTATTTCGAGGATAATGATATGCAAGATGGATACAAAAATTACCCCCTCCCTTTTTTATTTTCGTAACCGATGCAGATATGCCAATTTTGATGAATCCAATGAATAGGAAGTTGTGGGTGACCTATTCCATGGTGCATTCTTCATCATTCCAAATATGCAAATTAGGACATATTCAAATCCTATATTAAAAACTGTAACAGATTCACGAAAATTCCAATTGAAGACTTGTTCAGCATGGAATTCCGAACAAAACAAAAATTTCCAAAATCCGATGAACGGATTACCAACAATCACATGTTGAATTTATTAGTTACCTCCCTATGCACTTCACAAAGACATTTGAATGTTCAATGCAAATCAAGAAATTACAAAATATTACCATAATAACATTCACTTTCATGAGGAAAAGCAAATAAAAGGCGTGCGTCAGCATACAGAAGACAGAACAATTCCAGGATGGCAGGCTACACTGTTCCTGAAATGGTCAACATGATATTCTGCTTTGGAAGAGTTGGTACTACAGAGTATTTATTAAATTATGTAAATATATTTATTATTCACTAGCAGACCCGGCAATGCTGCGCTGTTGTTATATATGAGCGCTTTTTAAAAATCAATTAATGAAGCGCCATTTTTTACTTTTCTACGAACTGTACTAAGCTGAACATACTCCAGAAACTTTAAATTAAGATTTTTTTTCGTAAGCATATATGTTGCTGCAAGCTACGCTCAACTTATCTGTGAAAACCCCATGAAAATTCGTCATGTAGTTTTGGAGATTAGCATGTTCAAACAGACAAACAGACAAAGTTTTTAAAAATGTTTTTATTGAATTCTGCATCACTCCTCTCCAATCACCGGCCCTTTAGCTGAGTGAGTTAGACGCAGGGCCGGAGACGAAAGGTGGAGGTTAATGTTCACTTTTTCTGTATATTCACATTCAGAAATTGCAATATTTCATCAAAAAAGCCCTGGCGCCCCTCACAAAGCGGAAATTCCTCGAGAACCTTCCCTCCGAATTTCGTTGCTTTATCTTTATTCCCCGCGAAGTTGCATCAAAATGTCAGAAAATTTTGTGAAACACCCCCGAAAATCGATTTTTATCAGCTTTCGCACCCTTAAAATTCGAATATCGAAAATCAGGGAAACTACTTTTTTGGAACGGTAGCTAGAAACTTTCCTGCAAAATTTCGAAGGTCTGCGTTTATTGGGGGCGGAGCCGAGCGACCGAACGTGCAATTCCTTTCTGTCCCACTGGGTGGGCAGGGAGTCCGAATTTCGAGAAACCCGGTCTTAGCACGCCCCTACGCTATCCGTCCTATGACCTCACCGAGTTTCGAGTTGATGGCTTCAGTAGATTTTGCTGTGCGTTGATGAGCCAGTCAACCAGCTTCTTTATATACTGCTTTGGTCGCCACGAAAAGCCCTTTTACAAATATTATACATTTTATTTCCGCGCGAAAGTCTTCCAGTTACTGTGGATGCTTTTTCACGGAATACTCGCAAAAGTCTTCATTAAATAAAGCAAACAACGACGTCAAAGTTTCCGACGCTAGAAAAATGCCATTCAGATAAAAATAAAAGATACACTGTACTCCTGCGCGACACACTTGCAGTCATTGTTGATGCTGCTTCACGGAACAATCGCAAAATTCTTCATTAAACAAAGGAAACGTCACAATTTTTTAAAGCTGGCAAAAATCCCATTCAGCTCCAGGTAAATTGAATTAAAAAAAATCTACAATGAAAAGGAAGAAAGAATAAACAAAAACCCCTTCTTAATGCTCACTTACATTTTGTAAAGAACCTCTGTACCAAATTTCAAGTTTTTAGGCCTTATGGTTTGGGCTGTGCATTGATCACTCACTCAGTTAGTTTCTTCTTTTATATATGTAGATATCTCTGAGTTTTCATATCTCGGATATTTTCTATGGTAGGAGGTTTTTTTTCTTCATGTAAAATTTATTTAAATGAAAACGAGCCAAATGAATAAGATTCATATCGGCATCTTTGACAGGAAAAATGATAGTAAAAATAGGTGACACCATCTTAATATTATGCATACACAGACAGAAGGTTCAGTAAATAAGTGACGAAGATAGTCTATCTTTTTCCAAGAATCCGTGCTAGTATACCATCCAAACAACCATTTATTAAATTAAGGAACAATGAAAAGCGAGAATTTCGACGTTGCGAAGTCGGCAATTCTGTTGCCATTTTTTTTTTCCAATTTTCTGATTTTGACTTCAGATTCTGATAGAGCATCAAAAAGTAAGTAAATGTTATAACAGGCATACATGTCCCATCTATTTGGGAACATGGCCAAAATAATGGCTAAATTTAAAATTTTTGTCCCTTCGATCCGGGTCACGAACCAGGACGTTTAAAATTCAACAAAATAACACCTTTTCCAGATCTTGTTTCGTGGAAACCATTCGTTAAAAAAATAAATCACGATTAAGAAAAAAAACTGGTCTGTTATCCCTCAAATTCTCATTCTAGTTTCTTGTGAAAAGTTTTATAGTTAATTTTGAAAAATAACTGAGACATGTTATTATTGAGACTCTTACCATTAAAGTAAGCATTGTTCATCAGATTACCCAAAAATTTAGGCTTGACATCAAATACAAGTGTCTGATTGACAAAGTGTTCAATGGGCACGTATTTGAAAAAATTGTCTATAGTCACGTTTTCTCGCTTGAAATAGGCTTGCCCTTGTGCTAGTTTCTAAGATCAGCCTCCTACATAAATTTGAATGTCTTGATGGTTCAATTTATAAGAGTTTCGAATCTCTTTTTATCACGCTATCTATTGTCTAGCTTTAAGTATTTGCTCGAACAGTTTGTTTGTCATATCGTGTACCTTTAATAATGGAAGAGTTCTCGTTTTATACATAAAATTCCAAAAACATAGATATTAATTTTGTATGTATCGACAAATTTAAGAAATTATTTTACAAAATATTAACCTCAATTTAATAAGAGCTCTCTTTATAATTTATGGAATATTTTAGCTGATACATAACTTTTAACTTTTGGATTGTTTTATTGTACCTGTTTGTCATAAAAATTGATTATTGACAATATTTCCAACATTTTACAAATGTAAATTCAAAATGGAGGAAAATTTGAGAATCTATAGCTCAATGCGATTAACTTAAACAAATCGCATTTACTGTTCAAACAAAAGACTTATGCAAAAGTAATTACATAAAGCAGAACTTTCAACCCTTTTGATTATCCATTTGCATTGGACGGATTTCCCTTCCAATTTTCTTTCTTTTCTGCCGCGAATCTTTTCGAGGATTAACGTAAGCAAACCGAATGAATTAGTGTAATCGTCTCCGTGCCATCCATTACTAGCTATTCATTGACTTTCTTGATAGAAAAGCTAAGAAGTTCACTCAGGTTCAAAGGCTTAATCCCTCTAATATCCGCGAACGAGCCTATTTCCATCGCACCCGATGCGGATCGCAATCGCCATCCAGCCATGATAGTCCTCGTAAACGGCAAACCATCCCGGTAAGCTGGGCAGATCCCTTGGGAAAGGGGACTGCTAAGTCTCCAAAAGCATTGTGCCATTCCATCAGAGCGAGGTTTATCCTATAGACCCCCTCCCCTACCTTCTCCTCGTCACCCCTTTTTTGCTGCGCCCAGGCCCTTTTACTTTCTCATAGCCCTAAAAAAGTACGTCCCCAAAATGTTGAGTAGGTAGGAGAGGGAAAAAACGGACGCTTTTGGAAATGGAATGCGGGGGAAAAAAAGAAGGCGATAAGGAAAGGCAAGAGGGAAGGGAGAGAGGTAAGAGAAAAATAAGGGCCATGTGGAAACAGTGGTCATGTGACGGGCGTTTTCAAGTTAGAAGATCGTATTTTGGTAATGAGAAGTGGAAGGAACACGTGTGAATGAGTTTTGCGAGATTGGTTCGTTTTAGAAGTGAAAAGTCAATTTATCTTTCTTTTCTAGATTTGTTTCCTTAAATGCCTTTTCTTTGCTCTTTGTATTCATTGCTCGTCTTTAACATCAATACTGCTAGAGCTGTGAAAGAAAAGTGAGAAAACTTGGAAATTTTTGGAAATTGGAAAGTAAATTGGCGGATTTTCAAGAAAAAATTAGACTTTCCTCAAAACTAAATGGATACGAAAAGTGCAAAACATAATAAAATTTATATAAAGAAGTTTTTAAGAGTTTAATATAAAATTGTATTTCTCGTATTACAATATTTTAATTGCTTTCGCGAAACGAAACGAAGTTTATTTTTTGAATTAATCCATTTTTTCAATGTAAGCAGCTATCTCTATTTCAATAGGCATGAAATAGATTTGCAAATGCAAATGAAACTTAATTGTATGTAAATCTTATGTAAAAACTTTATTAAAATCCATAATTACTTTATGTTGTATATATTCGTAAAGCAATAAACATGTTCAACATTGATGAAGAAAACATTGTGGCATAAATACAGGGTGCTATTGAACTTGGTGCGCAAACTTCTTAAGGTGATAGGTGATAAAATATTAAACATTTTTTTACCAAAGAATGGATGATCCAAATTTCTCCATTTTATTGCTATAGGGAAAATCTTAGAAATACTCAACCCATTGCTAGTACTAATGGTATAGTGCCAAAAACTGTGGATAAACGGTAAGAAACAAAATGAGAAGAGAAACCACAATTCCACAAATGAGTTTTTTATTCTGGAGCCACGAATGTACATTTCGAAGACCCTGTCCTCTTCATCGGCGCATAAGGGTCTTCGAAATGTACATTCGTTGCTCCAGAATAAAAATCTCATTTGTAGAATTGTGGTTTTGCTTCTTATTTTGTTTGTAACCCATTACTAGTTGAATAATGCAAGCAAATTAGATCTTGATATTTTCAGTGTATTTTTTAGTTAACTGTTGACTCCTTGAACCTTTAGAGTAGTTGTTTTACTCCTGGAAACAGCCTACACCAATGAAGAATTTGCAGACATAAATTTTGTGTATGGAGTAGCCGATGGGAATGGCATATTTGCTCGCAGATTATACAATGAACGGCCACCTAGGTCTCCTAATTTGTCATCTCAGGATTACTTATTATGGGGAACACATGAAGAGTCAACTTTATGAGGCTCCTGTTAACTCAGATGAGGACTTAGTTGCCAGAATTGCAGTTGCACCTGGGAATGTATGTGATAAGCCAGGCAGTTTTGAAACTGTTCGCCAATCGATGTCTCGACGATGTCAGGGATGTGTTACTGTTCGTAGTAGCTCCATTGAACAGTTATTGTAATCAGTTGTCTTTGGGTATATAAGGTTATTATTTATTTTCTTACGGTTGGTCTTTTTACCTAGAAATCTAATTATCCTGGGCAACACCAGGTGCCGCTGCTAGTTAACTAATTGTTGGTAACCTTTTCCTCCTAGCGATTTAATGATGAATTTTGGACCAACCATTCTTTGGTAAAAAGTGTTCATAATGTTATCACCTATCACCCTGTGAAGTTTGTGCACCGAATTAAACAAAAGAAAAACCTATATAGCTCGATTGTGTTTTTTCAGGATTCATTGGTGGCCACTCCATAACCGTGATTTGCCTTTCCCTCAGTAAGTCCAAATTGCAGTGTGAGGTCTCGCATTGTGCTGTATTAAAACGATTTCTGGGCCAATACAAAATGCAGAAATCACAACATGACATTCCTGAATGTCATCAATGTAAAGTTGGCTGTTAAGATTCTGAGGGACGATAACGAAGTCCTTGCGGTTGTCTATACAGACTCCATCCCACACCATCGTCGAGCTACATCCGAATCTATCGATTCTTGCACCGTTGCAAGGTTATACCGTTCATTTGTGTGTCTGTACACTCATCTGTGTCGATCACAACGGGTAAGGCGAAACCTTGATTCGTTTCTGAATAACACAGAGACGAAGTTGCCAACCAGCATGAGTGTGGGCAAACATCATGCGTGCTCGTTTGTGTATTACTCAAATGTGCAACGCGTGCTGGTCGGTATAGTCTGAAGTGGGCCTCTTTAAGTCTGTGACGGACCGTTAGATCGAACACATACATTCCAGTCGCTGTCCTCAGGTAATTTTGCAGGTCCCTGTCAGTAGCAGTGCCTTTTCGGAAGGAGGATGCTGAGATGAAACGGTCTAGTCGTTGAGTTGTTTTACGCTTATGGCCTTGTACAGGTTTCCTGGAAACCTGACCTGTCTCTTGGAACAGTTTCAAAGTCGACAGATGACAGAAGGGCCGACATGCAGCTTGTTTGCCACAAAACGCATAGAAACGCCGTCCTGGAGTAATGTAACTGCAGCAGACACTTAAAGTTCAGTAAGATCTTGCATTTGCTGTGCTTTGTAAAGAGTGTCCCGAAATGAACTGACATTTTGAATTTTCCGCCAGAGCAGAGATTTTTATATGCTGTCATTATTAAACATTGAGGTTAAATTATGCAAAACTGCACAATCAAACAACGTATAGAAATTGTAAAAATTCACTACAAAAATGGTGAAAATTTTACGAAAATTGTTCGCAGTGAGGTTATGTGAATTGGCCTCCAAGATCATGGACTTCTTTCTCTGGGGTTATCTTAGGGATGAAGTGTACGTCAATAAATCACAAACTATTGAGGATCTTACAATGTTTTTTTGAGATGAAATGGGCTATTAGGATGAGGGTCCTTTCTTTGTTTTTTGTGTAAAAACAAGTATGTAAAGTGATGTGGTTAATTTGAGTTTTATTAATGAATGGGTGTCTTGTTCCGTTTTTTTTGGAAGTATGTCATTTAGATGGCGGATGGCAGCCCTTGGAAATGTGTTCTCCTAATTGGTTTGGGCAGTGTTATGTTATGAGAGGCTTAAGCGTCAAATTCTACTAGCCAGAAAAATTTAACAGTGGGCTGCTTGCTTTTCAAGCAAAGCTATCATTTAACGTGTCTCGCCAAAAATCGTATGTGGGAATTCATAAAAATATGATAAGTATCAATGTAAAAACTCGTTGACGTTGCGGAGAAGTCTAGTTTTAAGAATGTTATTGGTAACTAATCTTAAAAATGTTTGTCTACGGACTCCAAGGAGGGTTGATACAAGAAACATTCCAATTTACTGCTGCCAAAACTTCATTCCATAATATAGCGGGCACTTTTGTAGTCTTTTCTTTTCTTTTCTCCCATAAAGGATTTCTCCTTCTGATTTCGCCTATATATTTCTTTTTCATTTCTGTCTCGTACATCTCTAAATTTCTTGCAGCTTTTCCTGCAGCTTTCATGGTGGCCGCCATGGCAGACATCAGCGAAGGGCATGTAGAGCGCCTGTTGCTATAGGTTGTAATGGTGCTTGATTTCTGAATTTGCAAGAGAATTCCCTGATAACTGAAACGGAAAAATTGGAATGTATGTGCATACAGAAAAAAACAACTTCAAGGAATTATCCGTTATTTCATGGAACAACAAAAAGTGTCATAGAAAAGTCCATTCTATAAGAGTAGTTTATAGAAGAAGTAGGAGTGTCGCAATTTATGTTCCGGTTTAATGGAAACTGTATTATGAGAATACCGCGTTATAGGAAGATTGATTGTATAACAGTTTTTCCAGTTGCTTTTGAAGTTTTTTAAAATATCAGAGTGGTTTTCTATGTTCGGAATTAAAGCAGAATATAGTGTACTTCTAATTTAATTATTCGAATTTGATTAATCATAACTGATTAAAAGCTCATTAATTTGTCAGCCCATATTGCTTTGATCAAGTTTTAATTTCTATAAATTTGATAATAACTTTAAAATAATTAATAACTTGATTTGTCATTTCAATACACTTAACTCATTAATTTTTGATACATTTCAAACAACTTCAGAAGTGAATAATTTGATGCGCATTTTTGAAATTTCCAATCTGTTGATAAATTTCGTTCGACTATCGAGAAACACCGCCATTCTGAAATGACTCGTGTTCATATATTAGTTTTAAATGTTTCATTTTAATAAAAGCTCATTTAAAAACTTTGAATTCTAACCGCAAAATAACAATTGCTAGTTGAATCAATAATTGTATTTGTTATTCCTAGTATTACTATCGATATGGCCTAGATGATTATGATCAAAGTGATAATTTTGACGTATTTTTTCAATATTCTCAGTTTTCAGGTATATTTTATCAAAGAATATTTTGAAATGCTGAATGATTATGATTGACAATCATATCGAATCTGTAAGCGTCGGAGACAGCTGCTGCAACGAAACTTTATTTGCTATCCAACAAGAGAACAATTGCGTTTATTCTTGTTAATTTTTAACGAATCCTTCATATCAAGTCGCTTTCATATCAGAAAAATAGTCGCATTGAGGCCAAATTTGAAAACTATCGTAAATCTAAATAAACTGAGTTGATAAAACATTAGATTTAATGGTGACGGAGGTTATATTGGTACCCCTCGCGCAGTGGAATATATCCAGCTAAAGTCATAAAATAAATAAATATCTAAATCTATATAAGCATCCTAACAAGATGGTTTGCAGTCGAAAACTGTGAATGAATGGGGCATCTTAGAACTTTGTTAGGCGAATTATATTGCCCATTTGACAACAAAGCAGGTGAGGTACTTTCGTCTTTAATGAGTGCTGATGAACAGATAAAACTTGTTCGACGATCCTTTCAGTTGTTCGACGATGGAATAAATTGTCAAAATATTTGGCATAGGATAAAAAAGACACGATTTGCGAAAATTTGCAACTCGTTACCGATCATTCGACGCCTTGCTAATGGTATCCACCAACATCTATAAATTTGTAAATGGAGTATCGGAAGAGGTTACATTATGGAATATAGTAATACAATCCTGATAAATTATTTTATATTTTTATCAGCTTGTTGCCAGAACTACATTTATAAAACCCTCGTAAAAGTATTGAACAGATTCCGACCATGATTAAACCAAAACCACATTAATACTCGTTTATACAAACATACTCCTTAATGAAATTCAGCAATTTAAAGTTCTGTGTTTGATTTAAATTCCGAGATTTGAACCCAGGATCTTTGGACTCTGTTGCTCTTGTTTTCTCCTACGGCCGCTCATCGGATTTTGGTGAATTATTTTTGTTTTGTTTGGAATTTGCTGTTGAACAAATGTGCAATTGGAATTTTTTTGTGTATCTCTTACGTTTTCGAGATAGAATTTGGACGTGTCCTAATTTGAGATGATGAAATGTGCTCCATCAGATAGAGCATCCTCAAGTTCCTATTCATTCCCTGTATTGGAATTTGCATAACTGCTTTGGTATCCAAGATAGGAAGGGGGAACAGACTATTTTTTCATTAAATAGACTATTCTATGTAAGCGAGTAATAAGATCCTGAGTTTAAATATAATCAGAATTAAAGAATATACCTATGATTTTCATGTGTTTATTTTCCTCCTTGTTTTGTTTTTAGTGTACAGATAAAATTTCTATTTATATTCCACATTAGTAAATGTCTAGTATACCATTCTTCCAATTTTGATATATCTTGAGTGATATGAACTAAAGATTTTTGAGGCAGGTTGGTACAGGGGAAAGCAGGTCAGAAAGCGATACAGAAAGAAGAGAAGATGATGAGAAGGATTGAAAGGTAAAGACAAACAAACTGTAATATGAGTCCAAAAGGACAATAAACAGAAATAGAATATGCTGGTAAGAAACGATAATTGATGGCGAGACATCAGAAGACCAACGGAAACGTAAGATGGAAAAATTGGTCTCCTCCGATGACCACACAGAAACAGTTGGACGATGAAAAACGCCTCCTAAATGTAATGGGACCTAGCCGTGATCATTCAGGAAGGAGAAATAACGTTAACTGAACAGCCACTTTCCGAGTTAAAAAGTTGTTAATTACCTACGAATATATCAGAAAAGATTCCTGATCTCGCACGGTAATCCCCTACAAAAATAACTGTTACCGTTTACCTCCTATTCCATTTTAAAAACAAGTAGTTTTTAGGACACCCTGTAAGTAAAAATGATGAAACACACAACTCTTGCGTATTATTAAATTCTGTTTCCTTGTAGAAATAATAGTGTTTCTTCGTTATATTTTTAAATAATAGTGTTTCATTATTCCATACTCTAGTTTGACAAACTTACAAAATTTTGGAAGATTATTCCACTACTTTGGAACATAGGGGTCATTATTTGGATATTTTTTGAAGATTTGTTAGAAATTGTTAGTATTGATCAACATAAAATGCACGCGACTTTATTCATTTTTCAATATCCTATATAGATATTAAACATGAAATTATTTAAGAATGTGAACTAAAATTTAATGAGTCTTTATAGGCATTTCATTTGAAAATTGATTTTGGAAAAAAATTTAATTTTCATTTTACGTATTATAAAATGTAACCAAAATTTGAGAGGAATCTGAACTTGAGATTAGTTGAAAGACAGCTTTTACAATTTTTGCAATAGCAAAAAAATTCTTTTTCAGAAAAATTCATTCAGGTATAAATCTTCCTTTTTTTTTCGGTAACTCAGAATATATTCTTCACGATAAAGAAGACCGCCAGCTGCTTCTAAATATGCTTTAAAAGTATACTTTTTAATACAATCATGCAAAATGCGTGAACACGGAGTAAGCTATGTTCGGAGTGAGAGATAATCTTGCAAAATATATTTTGAGAAGTACGTGGTCGGCCAAAATCACACCACTCTAAATATGCAATGGCGCTGCGTCTAAATTGGAATTCTTAAATTTTTTAAGAGGCAGACGAGGCTGACGTTTACATTTTTTTCGCCTTCTTAGAATATTTATTGACAAAAATAAACATAGAGCAAAAAGAAGCGAATTTCATTTGGCCACCTCAGTAGCAACATCTAAATTGCGGGTGTTAGCGTGAAAAAGAAGTACGACGTGGGGCCAATGTGGAACACGAGAGCGTCGGTCTTTTCCCCCGCCAAGAGAAATGTTGCTCCGGTTATTAAAGTGAATAAATGCCCCCGCGAACTGAGTCTTTCCCCGCGGGACTCGAATGAAGCATTGGCCGGAGCAACGGGGTCGATTCCGGTTTGTCTCGCTTGCTTTCCCGTCTAATATGTTTCTTCTTTTTCTTGGCCTTTTTATTTTTTAAGCTGTTGTTGCTGCTGAAACCGTTTCATAAAACATCAGAAAAGGGTTGAGCCGAATTGAGCCAAGACTTCGCCAACCATACCTAAATGAATAAAACGCGAAATGAAAATCTTAATCTCTAATTATTCTCTACTCGTTTGTCAAGGTTGACTCTTTATTATAATTAGATTTTGTTAATTATATGTTACGTACTACGTCAAATGTCAATTTATTTTCATGACTATTACTCAAAAGACGTAAATAAATTATGCGTAAGAATTCAATATTTGCAACCACTTTAAGAAGTTTTATCTTAAAGTTCTTATTCTTAAAAATTAAAGAAAATGTAAAGGTAAAAACAGGAAAGAAACATCCACATCCTGGAATCAAAACAGGAAATCTTCGCATTACCCTCCAGTAAAACGTTAAAAAGTATTTTCATGTATAAATTAAAACTACATTCAAAAGGAACGTACCGGCTAATACTAGAAAATTGCCAATCTAATATGGGAAAGTATTTTCATATATTTCATTCTGATTTTATGTAGATATAAGTTTAAGAGGAATCTCTAATCTGCATGAAAATGGAGCACTTCAGATGTTGAAAGTGTTAATTACCTAGTACGCTTTAATCACCCTTTAGATTAACGATTCATTTTCTATCGACGTTACGATTTAAAAACATTAAAATGTTGTATTTATTTTACACAATTGTATGAATTAATTTGTAGTTTTCGTCCATTTAATACATTTTTTAAACAACAAGCGACTTTACGTTTATTAAAGTTTAACTTTCATAACATTCAACGACTCAAATCCCTTTTTGGTGAATTGCAGGTGTAAATGTTATTCTTCGTTTAAATAATATTTTATTCTCTTAACGTCAAACGATTTAATTTAAATTTAAATCAAGTCATTGAATCTAAATGAGTCTCTGTTCCTTAACCGACGTTTCCGGCGTCAAGGAATATTTTACTGGAATCCTCGCAACTCATTAGACTGTGTGATTAGATGCTTTCCACCGTAAAGCCATAGATTTCAACCTCACTGAGGAAAAGGATATGGAATTTTCTTTCTTTCTTCTTTTAAAAATTGGAATAAGAAATCGGATATTATATGCGTTTTGAATTCTTAATTCTAAGTAGAATAATAGGTTATAAATAAATTCAAATAAATAAACTATGACTTTGCTTTGAGTTCCATTACAAAGATTGGTTGGTTTCAAAGTATCTGATAAAAAAAGATAACTTTAATGAAATTAGCATTTATTTTGCCTCTTTTTAACTAAAAATTGAACTAAACATGTCATTGTATAAATAAGTGTCAATGATATCAATTGTACATCAGCCAATAACAATAACAATATCTATTCATTCATTCATTCATTCATTCATTAAAAAAGAAGCGTAACTATGTGACCCATGATTTTACAGTGTGAAACTACTTTCTCTGACAACTAAGTTCGGTGAATGAGTTCACACAACAAAATGCAAAACAGACAGAGCCACATTTACTTTATTGTCCTTCGAAATAATCACCCTGGAAGGCAATACACTTTTGGGATCGGGTGTATAAGTCCTGGAAGCTCCTTAGGGATGGCTTTAAGTTCACGTGTCACATTTGCTTGAATGTCTGGAATGTCCGCAAATCTGTGTCCCTTTAAGGCCCGTTTCAGGCGTGGGAACAAGAAATAGTCTACCGGTGCCAAGTCTGGTGAATAAGGTGGATGAGCTATGGCTACGACCCGTTTGTTGGCCAGAAACTGTTGCACGATTACGGCAATGTTCATCTTTGATCCATTATCCACAGTTACGTGCGCACGCTACACCTTCAACTGAAGAAACGAGCATCTGCTAAACCATTGCACGCACAAACGTGACCTGCCTGAACTTGCTTAAACAATGACTGTGCTTGTATTCACATGCATTGTTACTCGCGTAAAGCTCGTACAGATTAGGGTGTGACGTCATTCACCGAACTTAATTGTCAGAGGTTGTATATAAGGTATTAACTCACACTTGTATTAGACCAAGAATAGTCAGAAAGATGATTACCAACCGATTTATTTTTACATTCTTTTTAATGAAGTATTTACTTAAATGAAGTAGATCCGTTCTTGATTGAAAAGAAAATAGACTTAGTAATACAATAAGTTGCTGGTATTTATATTAATGACTAGTTGTGCCTGCGACTCCGCTCACGTAGAATTCGGAGAAAGAGCGGAGAAAGACAGAGCAAAAAAAATACAAAAACTGTCGTCAAAGCACAAAAACTAAACAACAACAACTAAAACGCAAAGTAAAAATCGAAGTCCGTAATTCGATTCTGTAGTCGTAGTATTATTTTAAGTAGAATAGTATTATTTTAACTTCAAAAGGTAATATTTAACCATAGCGCGATTTAAAATACTCGTTGCGACATCTGTTGGCAAGATTTTGAACATCGCATAGAACCAGTTTTTATATTTTCCCCTGGGAATGAGACATTTTCCCGCAGTAAAAAGTGCCTTAAATGTTGATCCAGACTATAAGCTATAAACATATTAAGTTACATCAAAAACCGTCCAGCAGTTTTTGCGTGATGCGTGCACAACCACGGACTTCTTACAGTTTTATTATACAGGATGACGAAAAACAAATGGTAGATAATGATACACGTAATAGATCATGGTATAGCGATACATTTTGTCCCTATGAACATGTCGGAACTCCCCCATTTTAGAGATATGGGGGAGAGAAAAGTGGGTTGCTTCCCCAGCAAGGTGGCTTCTTGGAATACAGGAAAACATCGTCGCACACTTAAATACATAATGGACAGGTCCATAGTAAATGCAAATGCAGTTTAAAGGTTGTTTCCATTCAGTTTCTGTTACTCACACGATTGTCCATAAACCCACACTGCGGTTTGAAATCAAGAGGGCGTGCACTGAACGTTCTACGTGTGATCGCACGATGTACCACTTCACATATGAAGAACTGGCTGACATGCATTTGACGTATGGTTCTGCTAATGACAACAGTGCAGCAGCTCAACGGTTGTATCGTGAACGTTTCCCATGCCGTGTTTGTCCAATATTCCCTATGACCTAGAATCCATCGACATCTGCGGGAAACTGATTCCCTTAATGTCCACGGGCGTGCAAGAACTGTGCTTACCGTTGGTGTGGAGGAGGAGGTGTTGCGAAAGTTTGCAGTAGACTTTCCATGTATGCCAGGAAGCCACCTTGTTGAGGAAGCAATCCACTTTTCTCTCCCCATATCTCTAAAATGGGGGAGTTCCGACTCAATGATCTATTATGTGTATCATTATCTACCATTTATCTTTCGTCACCCTGTATGTGTAGATAAAAGATAGAATAGAACAGAAGAAGGAGGAGAAGAAGAAGAAGAAGATAGAATATAGATAGATTTTCAATGATAAATTCGTCAATTTTTTGGAAATAGAGATCATTTTGTATAGTTACTGTTGTATTCCCTTTATCTGCTTTTAGCGAAGATCACTGAAACACAAACTGATGCCGTTTTTTATAATTTATAAATATCCTCCAAGCCTTCGACCAAATTCAAAACAAAAAAATAAAAAAAATTGAAATTGTTGAATTTTTAGATAAACTAATGAAATTTTAAAGGTTAGGTCACACAAAATAGAAGAACTACAGCCATAGCCAGGGCTGAAAAAACGTCAGATGAAACTATTGTTTTATTTTCATTCTATTTCCAAAAACTAAAAGAAGATATAAGAAAGAAAGAAAGAAAGAAAGAAAGGAAAGAAAGAAAAAGAAAGAAAAAGAAAGAAGAATCCTTGCAATAACGTGGTCTGCAGCCCGCGCAGAAGTGGGGAACTTTAATTATAATCACCCGGTATGTAAATAACCTGTAAAAATAAATACAAAATTTAATCTTATAATTTTTTTAGTTCTGCAATAAGTGCTAAAACCATAATAACAAAGTAAACAAAAACTTAAGAAAATCAGAGGTTATTACGACAACAACACTCGCGCGTTTTCCCATCGTTTTATATCCCATT
This sequence comes from Rhysida immarginata, assembly GCA_023313115.1. Taxonomy (NCBI): domain Eukaryota; kingdom Metazoa; phylum Arthropoda; class Chilopoda; order Scolopendromorpha; family Scolopendridae; genus Rhysida; species Rhysida immarginata. Next base: position 385,710 of record JAHWFO010005730.1, on the reverse strand, counting down.
GTTCGGAGTTCACCTGAGGTAATGCAATACCAAAACGATCAGCTAGAAGAAAAATATAATTCCTCGGGAACTTCGTGATTGATCCGGATCAAAAGTACCCTAAATGTTGATCCAGACTATAAGCTATAACCATACTAAGTTTCATCATAATCCGTCCAGTAGTTTTTGTGTGTTGCGCGTACAAACAAACAGACAGACAACAGATTTCTTATCATTTATTATATAAAATCAGAGACGGTGGACTATATCAAAACAAAGAAAATATCTAACAATGGGTTACCTAACAATGGGTTATTTCCCGATTATACAATCGGGTAGGTTCGCTTCTAGTATTAATATAGATAACTAAATTTAAGAACCCATTATTAACTACAAAAATAAAGAAAATTTGGTACAAACATAAAGAAACTTAAAATAAAGATAAAAAGAATGGGATAAAATTATTTTATGAGAGGATATTTTTATTTGGGTGTAGAAGCGCACCTGCTTGTAAATCTTTTTGAGTTTTTAGGAGTAAATTTTTTTGGTTAATTTTTGCTTTAAAGATTTCGATTTTTCGTGTATATTAATTGTACTGTACTCGTTAGTTAATTTTAAAATTTTCATTGTGTGATCGATTTTATTGTATCCGGTTTAAATAATACGAGGTGCTAGTCAAAATATGCAAGAATTTGAATGTTCCGCCCTAACCATAAACTGTACGAGGTTCTGCTGCTAAATGCCTCTTAGTGCAGCCTTCAGCTGGAGAACCTCTCCGTCTGGTGCTCTACTTTCAGCTGCTGATAAGCCAAGTTATTTCTGTTTGTGTTGCAACGTGTTCTTGTGCTTCTGCGAATTTCCAAATTATTCGACCTGGTCAGACTGTTAACAGGAAGTTTTACCTCGAGATTTTGAAGAGACTTGAGGGAAAATTTCGTGGCCCGAGTTGTGGAAGAACAAATACTAGTGGATCCACGATGACAACGCGCTTGCACACACATTGCTCGTTGTGAAGGAATTCCTGGCAATAAACAGCATGGCTATCATGGGAGGTTCACTGGAATTACTCCGAAGTCTATCGCTCGAATTCCCGTTTCTTCTATCATCGTGGCAATGTACGACGCCGACAATTTTGTGTTATTCCTATGCTTGGCGATGTGTCGTGGAAGCAACTGTGAATGTCGGCCTGCTGTCTATATTCCAGTCCCAAATTGTCATTGACGATATGACTCACCATTGTATGCAATAATCGACATCTTCTGCGAACCTTCTTTGAGGCTTTGGGTTCTCGATTTCACTACTCATTTTGACTTCATGCGCCATGTAACCTCTACGCTTTGGAGTAGGATGTTACATTCGGGGCTGAAGTTGGCATACTGCCCTTTTATCGCAAATTCGAAACAAGTTTATATTTAACAGAAATTTCAAATTTCGTGATTAGTATAGCTCAATTATTAGCGAATAGAGAAGTGTGTACAAAGTAATGGCCTTCAAATATTTGCGTCGGAAAGGGCACAGACGTACCTCTATCCAAAACGGACAACATGTGGCAAATTGATACAAATTACTAGCAAAGGATGTGAAGATGTGACTCCCCACAAGTTACTTATGACATTTCAACAAAATTGTTCTTATAGCGTTCTGTAGTTGGAGATCAAGAACCCAAATCCTATATATACGAGTTCAATTAATTGGCCTTCACAAAATTTACGACGCCGCTTTTAGATACTGGGTGTTTCATAGGCTATGACCAATTTGTTAGTTGAATAACTCGTCAACAGGTGGAGCTAGTGCCGTGAACGTTTGTACACATATGCAGGAAGTCGAAGGAAACTGTTTGGTGTGGTTTATGTGCTGATGGCGTTTTGGGTCCGTATTTTTTTTTGAGCGCACAGTGAACTCTGAACGCTATCTTGAATTCTTGACAACGAGGTTCATTCCTGATGCCTACAACGAACACTGGATTCAAGACAAATGGTTTCAGCAGGATGGAGCTCCTCCACATTCAACCGGACACGTTCTTAACTTCCTCAAACGTTACTATCACAACCGTGCAAGAGACTTCCCGAATCGCCTTGGCGATGGATTGTTTTGCTCCCCCCCTATAGCCCTGACTTATCATCAGTGGACTTTGAGAACTTAATCTGTTAATTTCCTTTAGTCTCAAATGTTGATCCTGAAAGTTTGAAATAAAGACTTTTTTTTCGTTCAAATGTTATTCGCAGTTTTCTTTGGTCTATACCCCGTGAAACATCCGGTATATGAGTACATGTATATTACAGAGACACCAGGCTCGAGACATGAGAAGCTCCCAGTTTCTTTGACCTACAAGACGTGTAAATATCTTAAACTCCTCTTTTGTCTTCTAATATACCGAATCAGCGATTTTGGTTTCCTGGAAAAAGGGTGAATTAATATAGCTGTCATTTAGCAGTTTCACCTATTCAAGATTTTTTTTTTACTCCTTGTAGTATATATTTGGTAATTAAATACAGAATGTTTCTTATTTCCCCATGTAGTTTTACATTAATATGATTATGACAAACATTTTAGCCTAGATTTATAGTTTTGTTGTTGTTCGAAGTATATTAAATTTTTCTAATACTCATTTAAATGTTTTTACTTCGCACTGCTTACTAAGTGAAGAAATTCTGAGAAAAAATATAATAATACAATAATAATAAGGCGTTGGAGAAATAATTAATTATTCGTTTCGAGGTTGTTCACACAATATCACAAAAACCTTGTGATAACGTGCATCTATTGATTTCTGGTAATTTATTTCCTCTTCAAAGTAAAATTTTCCTTTCTTATTACTCATTAAAGATTTCAAAATTTCCAAATTTTATGAGATAGCAATAAGCTAAGAGAGAAGTGAAAAAATAAATTTATATTTTTATATTTTTTAAACTTATAATTAACTTTAAAGAAATTTTCGTTCTTGCTTAACAAACGGGGGGAAAACAATCCTAATTATTACTAAATCGGTTAGTTAAAAAGGACCGATTTAATTAAGTTTCCTGTAATGAATATGAAGGACGGATAAAAAAGCAATCGGTGGAATTCAGAGCCAGCAAGTTTAATTTGGTTTCGGATAATTAAGCGATCAATAATGCGAATAGAGAATTTTGATTTCCACGTATAAAGCAAAAGAAGAAGAAAAAAATAGCAAGGACGATGTCTGATTCTTTGTTAGAAGAAGGAAAATTTTTTTTCCCGTTTTTCCAATATTTCTTAATTAAAAATGGTTCATTAAGTAGTTTTCGAATCCGGAAGCTACGCTTGTCTTCTTTAATTTGGTTCATTTTCTACGAGAAATTTTCATCATAATGATTCGTCATTAATTCGTGCACGGGTAAGGGTAAGTGGGGTAGAGGAAGGGGAAAAAACATTGTTTTTCTCGCATGGTTGAAGACTAGTGATGATTTTTCTCAAGTTTGATTTGAGTTCAGCCAAGAATAAAACAAGGCTCAAGCGAGTAAAGGGAAACATTAGAAATTAAAAGGAGAAAGTAACGTTAAGTTACTTTCCTTCTTTTCCAGAAAGTGGTGACATAATTTACTATCATTATTATTATTATTCTTAAAATATCCCATGATATTCTAAATATAAATATCGATTCATATTTGCTAACTTTGCTCTTCGATTGAAATTGCTTCAGAATACTCACTTTAATTCTTAGTTTGTTTTTGTTGAATAATGTTTGAAAAGATCATGGAATTTTATGGTAAAGAACCCATCGGCAGTAAAATCTATACACACAGCAAGATATTGGAACGGGTGAATCAATTTAATTTTCTAGGGGTATAACCCAGCCTTTGAAAGCGAAAACGGTATTTCACAGTAAATTAATAAATATACAATAAATATACAAAATTTATTTTGTCTCACACAACTAAGAGCTCGTTCACCCTCTCCCAGCATCAATTGGACTGGATGTCTCTTCTTATCAGAGATCAATGAGTCGTACGAATGCGCCTGAAGTGGCCCGTCTAATGCAAAGGTATCCAACCGGCGGCCCGCATTAAATCCTAAACAGACATCATAACTAAAATAATTTTTACGAAGAATTTCACTTTGTATTTAATACAAATTAAATGCGAATGTTTTTACAAAATAAAGCGTCTGTATTAGTGATTAAAAATTATTTGTTTGTGGTCATGATCATAATGAACGCTAAATACTATTGCGGCCTTTGACAAATTTTTAGTTGAACTGTGCGGCTCTTGGCAAATATTTGTTGGGGATGTGGGCCAGAAGATAGAAAAGGTTTGGACAATCCTAGTCTAACGTATGTTTTTGCCTAAGTTTTCATTTGTTTTTGCAGTGGCTTCGATAACGTCACAGATTATGAGGAAATTAGAATACTACGCATCGCGATTATTTTTATTATACAGATAAATTATATTACAATATTGCTATAAAACAAACTAAAGGAAAATTAAAAAAAATACCTTTTAACTTTTTGAAATAGTCTTAATTTGAAAATAAATGCTGATTGAATGTTATTATTTACCAAAAGAAAAAAAAATGTTGCTCCCCCCCCCCCCCCCTCTCCTGTATCCCTTTCCGATTTTTGAATTGAAAAACATGGTAACCTTATTGATAACAGACTCCTAAAGGCGATTTTAAAATACCGGCCGACTTCAACAGAGATAGAACAATACAAGACCGTAACAGACCTCGTGCCCTAATACTTGGAATGATGATGATATTTGAAAAGCCAAAACGAAAAGGAAAGCATTAAATATTAATGCTGCCGAAAACTTTGGAAACATTCTTTTGTATTTCTAAGAATATTTCTTGAATCGTTTCAGTTAAATACCACTTATCGTTGCAGTAATAATATCAATTCACTGAAAGCAACAATAATAATAAAATCTTGTAAACATTCCAAGGAGGAGCTTTAGCTGTGAAGCAGAAATACATTTATTAATGTATTATGACAAGACCTTCTATAGACAAAGCCAGCTCACTCACAGACAAAATGGCGGCGATTGTAGGCTAGCAGATGATAGGCGATGTTATATAGCTGAGATGGATTTTTTTTAAGGCTCAGCAAAAAGAAGTAAAATGCACAATATGATTTTTTATTCACAATATTCGTCACATTAAAATATTGTGAATAATGTATTTTATATTTATTAAGCTAAATTGACTTTTTGAAGAAGAATTATTTTGTATTAATAGAATTTAAATAATTAGACGATGGCTTTAGTAATACTATATTTAATATTGAATCAATTGGAGAATTAGACAAAGTCATTAGCTTCTGTAGGCGTTCTGCGCTCTCAAATTCGCAAGATGTGTGGCCAGTGTAACGGAGGATTTGTTGAACCACATGACATATTTCTGCTCATCAGCAGACCAGGATGTGCTCCTTGCATTCACTATGGGATCTCGGCCATAAATATTCTGTTCGTGAAGCTCCCTCTGCACTGTATTGAATTAAAAGGAATTACAAAGATGCATATGTAGATTTAGAGGGTATTTTGTACAGAGTGTTACAAAAATATACAGCACAGTATTGCTGGGTAGCCTATCCTCTCGCTTCAGGGGCCGCTTCATGAAATGATAATTGGGAAATTTTATTTTATTAATCCATTTACGCCGAAATTGGTAAAAATGGAAATTGAGACTTCATATCTTAAATATATATTCTGTAGCACGTAAAGACAAGAAGTAAAAAATAATTTAGAAAGACATAAAAAATTACAAGAATATAATTAAAAAGGGACTTACTTTACTTAATTTAAAAGACAAAAAAATTAAAAGATTACTAAATAACAAAGCTTCTGGCAATAATTTTTCAGTCCAAATAAAGATTACTAAATAACAATCCAAGTAATGTCAAATCCACTATCCTGGCAATAATTTTCACATCTCGTAGAAACGGACTGCATTGTTGACCCGGCACTTGTTTAAAAGGTGACAATATGATATGATAATGATGATAAGGATGAAAAATTTTGAATTTTGAAATTAACCCTTAATTCGGTAGCGGGAAATATCTTCCCACTTGTAACAAAATTCATTGCAAGGCAATGGAAACCTATTTCCCAGTAAACAGACTTTGTATCTAATAATTTGTAACTACAGAAAAATTGTTGAATAATACGAGGGTGACCAGATTCTTTATAACGCTAATCTGTAGCACAGTTATGAAGAATCCGGGATATGTAATTTTTGAAATTTAAATCTATCAATATCCAATTAATATATATTTATCCTTTTTATTAAAAAAGGACGCTTACTTATTGCAGGACAGTACACTGAAATCGGAACCGGGAAATTCTGGTCACCCTATACTACCAATGTATTTCGAGGCAGATTTGTGCAAAGGTCCATGACAACTCTATAGCCCTATCATACACAATATGGCAATGGTAACGATGTCCCTTCAACTGATGTCTACAAACTGACATTGGGAAAATGATTTCCATGTTAATAATGTTTAGAAAATTACAAATTATTTTAAATATAATTTTTATATTTTTTTATGTACCATATACAATCAATAACCCAAATATAGTTGAAATATCTTTAAGTTTTTACATGCCTGCTTAAGGGTTAAGGTCCGAAAAGGTCATAATAAAAATTTCGATGAAATGAAAATGCAGTCCAATAAATAGCCAATTATTTCATGATACTTAAAAATTAAACATGCTCCATGATAACTTAAAAATAAAAATTAAAATTAAAAATTAATTTTAAGTTTTAATTTTAACGTTTAATTCACTTAACAAGAAAACTAAGTAGTGACGTCAGTAGTGACGGAGTTCCTGGCCCGTTGCCTGCAATTCCAAACTTGAATTTTATTTAAAATTATATGCTCTCGTCCATAGATGCAATTTTTTTATGTCTTTGTAAATTATTTTTATGTCTTTACATGCTACAGAATATAAATTTAAGATATGAAGTCTCAATTTCCATTTTTATCAATTTCGGCCTAAATTGGTTAACAAAATAAAATTTCCCAATTATCATTTTATGAAGCGGCCCCTGAAGCGAGAGGATAGGGTACCCAGCAGTACTCTCCTGTATATTTTTTGCAACACCCTGTATATACCATAGCGCTCAATACACCTAATAAGCTGGAGGTTTGTGCCACTAGACGGACTCAGCTACGTATTTATCTTCTTTGAAAGTCGACTAAATGGAACAAAATGCGCAATCCCCATAGCGCAACGACCCACAATTGCTTTTATGCCAGTAAACAGACTACACCCAATAGAGCCTAAACCATAGCACATACTTCTTCGGTGGGTACATTCTTTATTCTCTTTCAGGTTCTTATTTGCATATACAATTTGTGTTTGTTAGTAATTAACGGGAATGGAGAATACAAAATGAATGAAAACTGAGAAGCTTAATTAGAAAACTCTTCTCAGAGAAGGACGAGCAAGTTTCTATTATACTTTGGCTGGAATTGAGGAAAGAAGTCTTCGGATTAAGACTTCATGTTTGATCCATATATTAGAACTTTTGAATAGTTTTCATTATCTGCCGAAAAATAACTAGTGACTTTTCATATTTCTTAAGCTTCGCATTCCATTCTATTCACTTTTCTAAAAGTTCAATTCAAACCTTTTTAAAGGTAATATTGAATAGATTAGAAAACGTGCTAGAATTTTATCTGTCCCTTAGTCTGTCAAATAAATATAAAGCGCTTTGTTCATAGGAGAATATCGTCTGGGTTTATTTAGGATAGAAAAGAACCTTGTTCTTAACAGAAGGGAACCGTTAGCTTTAAGATGTACATAGAAAAGCATGGCTGTGTTTGTTTCTCCAACTTCGATAACGTGAAAGAAGGAAGCGAAAGATTGAAATCCCGATTCCGGGAAGAGGCTGTTCCATAGATCTTTGTAGCAACAGTTCAGAGAATAAACACGGCGACAAGATGAAAGGGTCCACGGCAAACAGTGTCGAGTGAAGAGAGCGAAGGTTATCATGCCTTCCGAACAACATTCCTCCCCAGGCTAACACCATCGCCTCCACCTTCTCAAATTGTCTCTCCATGTCAATTTTGGTTGGTCAATATTGCTTTTTATTTATTTACATGCATATTTTTTTCTAAGGCTGGTTAAAACAAATTTACTGCATCTTCTATAAACCTGTTATTTGAGAGCTCAACGGTGGTATCGATTCTATTTTTCAACTGGATATTTATATTTATACCTTTCTAGGACGATATGAAGTGTTAAAGTTTCACTCCTTTAAATAATTATTAAACAAAAATGATCCATTTTGGTGACTGGTATTGGAACTTCAAGAGCTTAATTTTACATTAAACTCTAAGCGCTTAATGAAAAGACTAAATAAAAATATAACACTACAGCAGTCAATAGAACAAATTCTCAGCTACAAACCAAAATATCTGGGCATAGCCACCACCATTGGCTATGCATTTTCGCTAGTAACGAGCAAGAGCTTGCATGCTGTGCTTGTTTCTCCTGTCGTTGTTGTCACGTTTCTAAGTGCCATTCACTATCTGGTGTCCGTAAAAGTTAAGAAAACATCGGTGAATATCAGTGGATGCAATTTTTTTCCGCTTGGACAAATTTAGTTATAGACGTTTGCGTCATATGCACTTCATATGTCATTTTCTCAGATTTCTCAGAAATATTAATCGGGAAGGTTCAAGCTTACTATTATACTTCCAATATCCATCCTTGACATCAATTAATGTCAGTCAACAAAAATATTTCAGGCATTACTTTCGGAGCAAGCTATGTACATGTAATTTTAATGAATAATACATTAACCTTTTAATCAGTCCTCTACAATACTATTTCCTTTTACTAAATGCTTCTCAAGAGAATTTAGTAAAATAGTATTGCATAAACTTTTTTTCAAGTAATGTGATTTTACATTTCAAACATTAAACAAAATTAATAATTAATTCACCAGTACTTTTATTTTAGTTATTTATTTATTTATTTATTTATTTATTTTATTTATTTATTTATTTATTACGGTTGAATAAACACCTGACGGGTAGGCCGGCGGGTAGAGTCCCCGTAGGTGGTTTCAATTGTTCAAAATACAATTTAATTATAAATAATAGTTATAATAAACTACAAAATGAATAAAAAATAAGATATAATAAGCAAAATTAATTAAAAACAATAGATAAAATCACAATCAAAATATTTTTATCTATATTTTTATTTATAATTATTTTGATTTTATCTATTGTTTTTTAATTATTTTTGTTTATTATATCTTATTTTTTATTCATTTTGTATTTTTACATTTTTTATTCATTTTGTATTTACATTTTGTACTTTTTATTCATTTTGTAGTTTATTATAACTATTATTTATTGTATTCCAGGGTTCTTGTGTCTCGTCCTTCTCTAAATATATATCCGTTCAATTTAATTATAACAAATACAAACTAGTAAAGAAAGATAAACACATTTAACCATCATTTTTATTTATTCATTCATTTAGATAGGTTAACAGCATTAATCTCTTTTAGTTGTAAAACCCAATAACTATACTAATGAATACAAGTTTTATTTTTTAAATTACCTAGGAGAAAAAATAAAATAAAAAGGATTTCATCTCAACTGATTTTACTCCGGGTTCTAAACTTGAAGCGATATTCTGTACATTAAATGAATATGAAAAAGCAAAATGAATTTTAGAAATATTTTATGACGAATTTTCTAAAACTATTTGATAAATAAACCTTCCAAAAACCCGCAGGTGTCCCTTCCCAAGGGTCAATTGTTCATAAATGACATCCACTTTCCACCCTTCCTCTTATCACGCTATACCCATTCGAGGTTGACATGGGCAGTGAAACTGTCCACAATGACAAATCTTTCGTTACACTGCATCCTGAAGCTAACACCTTTATCCCCGAAATACTTGCATTTAGTAAGAAATAATAATTAACATTATTAATATTATTTATAGCGAAATGTTGGGATATTTTATTATTTTTTTGAACATTCACATTCGAGATTTATTCTCAAAATATTTTACTCTTATATCATTTTGAAACTCTAAATTTACTCTGATAAGTCGGAAGAAAGCTATTTTTTTTCCATTCGGATGTTGTTAGTAGTTAGAATGCATGCATTAGAATATCAATTATTGTTTCAATAAGAGAAATCACAGCTTATCAAATAATACAGTGGATATCGTAAGGCACTTCATACTTGATCTATTTTTTCTTTAATATTTGCCGACCTTTGAGCCGGTTTTAAAGTATTATTGAAGGCTTACTTCTTCAAAGAGTATTGCTTCTTCAATTTTATCCTTCTTGGAACTACGAAAAAAAAAGCGTGAGGTTTTTTTTCTTTCTTTTCCCTTTGGCAATTTTTATTTGTTGAGTGTTAAAAGTTTTAAGCTTAAAAATCAATTATTTCTCATTTCAATCTAAATTTAATTTTTATTGCTTCCAATCCAGCAAACATTTTTTCTGAATTGGTTTACCAAGAAAACTATATATACATTAGATTAAAAATATTAACCAGGCTAATTAAGCATTATTTTTATTAAATAACAGCAAGATACAAATCTTCCAGGTTTTAAAGCTCACATTGAATTAAAGAAGAAAGGTAAAAAGAACTGTCTGAAAAATCAATATTTAAAAAGAAAATCTAAAACTGAAATAATTTTTTTAAACTTGCTATGAGTTATGTTGATAAATGTAGAGTCTTTCCATTCAAGACAGCCATTCATTCAAGGCAGCCGTTCTCAAATTTGTCAGTTGACAGATTAACTTAAAAATTGCAGTAGTTCAACTAACAGAGATTAAAAATAAAAGGATATTATTAAAAAATTCTTTCTCATTGTGCTCACTTCTACAAACTACTATCCTTCGATGATGGATATCGATAGAGAAACGCCCCTGCCTGTTACTAACTGATGTAACCTAACATAGCGCAACCTATGACATCAAATTTCTTTAAAATACTAAAAGTATTGAGCTAGAATTTTATTCTTTTCAGTATGGATAGTAGATTTTGTTTCGTGGGAAAAGTGTTATTTTCAAACAATATGAAATCTACCAAGCAAAACGCACACAGTTACATATAAACTACTAATAGAACAACAAATGGACAAGTTTTCAGATTTTTTTTAAAAAAAAGGATAGCTGAATTATAAAGTAGCAGAAGAATGAAGCTATTTATTATTGTTACAAGTACTCTGTCCGTCTTCCATCCCTTCATTTTTTCTACATTTTTTAACGTAGAAGGTTGAAATTCGGAATGCAGCTTACCGTAGGCATGTCCTACTTCACTACTTAGATTGGTTTTGATCGGCCTTAGATTGGTTTAACCTTCGGAATTACAGGGATGAGAGTTAGAGGGGACCTTCTAGTCTATTTAGTATACAAGTATGCAAAGGAATGAAATTCGGTGTGCAGATTTCTCTAGGCAAAACCTGCAGTACTATGAAGTTTGGGCCCAATTGTCCCAGTGGGGTCGGAGTTGTGAGGGTAGCAGTCACGTAGTCTTTAGAACTATTAATATTTTCAAATGGCAATATCGGCATGTGATATATCATTCGATCGGAAACGGTGAAAAACGTAAGACGATAGAGCTCTTTTTCATTTTCTTAATGCTATGTTCGAGAAAATCAAATTTTGGAAAAAAAGGGGTTAAAATGCGGATAAAAGGGGTTAAAAATATACTTTCGTATTCTAAAATCATCATAAAGGGATATTAAGTTGCCATCTTTATTTAACCTAAAGTGAGGGGAAAAAAATCGTAAAATGCCAAGAAAATCCATGAATTAAAATTTTGTCGGTAGAGATTGGCCATGAATGTTTTAGTTGGCCATAAATAACTTCAATTTTATTAACGGTGTTGTATTTGCAGTGGTATTCTCCATTTAGCTCACAAAATTCATATAACTCCTTGATCCTTTTAATGTTCATTGCTATACATATTCAGTCTGTACTAGAGTTTGATATAAGCTATCACTTAGCTGGCAAGATCAGAAGGAATGGTCTAGCTAGGAATAATATCTAAATAGAAGTACGTTGCTGATATTTGAAAATCCATTGCTTCTTATTCCTGATTTTTTAGTATGTAATCCATTGCCCCAGTGTGTGTAATGAAAAGTTATGTACAAAAAGCAAATTTTTATCTATAAGAATCATATGAATTTTTAGGCAAAAAGAGATGAATAGAGAAAGTGAGTTTATTCAGAGGTTGGCAGTATATCGATTTATGCAATTCAGTAAATTTTATACTTCAATGAAGATGATAGAGTTTTAAAAATTTCACAAAGTTTTCATGCGTGATTTTCGAAAATTTGAATCATCTCGTTTTTTTTTCTTGTGGCTTCGTTGATGTTTTCCTTATGAAACAAATCAAAGCAGAGGAATTTTAAGCAGAGTCGTTAACAGTCTATGACCTTTAACGATGGTGAGAGGCGATTGGAGTTGAAAGCGCTTTTCTCCGAATACAAATGGGACGTAAAACATATTATATAGATGCGGTTTAAGGCTGGCCAATAGTCTGTCCGCGGTCGCACTTCCTCCTGAATTTCAACCCGTTTCAAATAGCTTTAATAGCGCCGGACAATAACTATTAATTCTCATTCCCAGCGCTGAAATAATGGGAAATGACCGTATCGTGTTCTCTTTCGGCCGCTTCACCTCTTGTCTGCCCATCTCCCTGCCTCACTTGCTCGCAGTCTCTCTCTCTCTCTCTCTATCTCGGTCTCTTTCTCCTTTGCCTTGCCTTTGCCCCTCTTTTAATGCCTTCCCCGTAAAACGAAACTCCATCAAACAACCATTCGTATCGAATTAAAATTACATCACAATTTAGCCTTTGCACTCCCGCTTCGTAAATCATTTACTTAAGTCTGATTTCAAATAAGAAATAGGAGAAGGGAGGGGGAAAAATGCAGAAAAGGTCTTCCAAGATTTAATAAATTGAAAAGATTGTTAGTTGAAAAAAAAATTAAATTAGACGTGTTGAAAATAGGATGAGTTTTTAACTGAGAACGACTCATTTAAGGTTTAAGCTTTGAAGTTGTTTGTTTTTTTTTGGAAAAAATTAAATAAAATTACCTTTCGGATTGTAAATAATTCATTCTATTACATCAATGTCATTAAATTCATCATAAAAGATAAATAGTGTTTCGTAATTCCGTGTCCCTTAAAATCATTGTCCCAATTAATCATTAAATTTTATGTGAATTAAAAGTGTGGAATTTTTATCTTAATTTTTTATGGTATAGTTGGTATCTTCAAGCTATCATCAGATACAGACGATTTTTAATTGTAAATTGTAAATGATAATTTAAGGTAAAACAGTCTGCAATAAGTAATAAAGTGATGATGATAATTCAGGAAACTCTGATTACTGCTTAAAATATTTAAGAAAGATGCTTTCTCAAGATGTGTTTATTTTAAACGTTGTATTTTTTGGTTAAAATATTCATACAAGTTTACTTTCTAAATAAGTGATTGCCTAGTTCCCCCTATTTATTGTCACTTATAACTAGAAGGGTGAGTATCATTAAAACTACTTTGTTATTAATAAAATTTACATTCGTAATTACTTCATACATAATCGTTTAATATGACAAAGGACAATGTAAACTTTCAACCGTTAAAAATTCATTTTACTTATGCTCAACCTCAATATTAAGGTTATATCTTAAGGCATAATTTATTTTAAGTGCCCTCCACGTGCATTTCTTAGGGCATATTCGAGTTGTTAAATTAAACTTTTCTTCCCATAGTGTTTCCCATAGTGAATTATTAATATTTGTTTTCACTGAGGGTTAATACTTCTCGTTAACTTTGTCTCTTTATGTAAAGATACGTTGATGGAGTATGAAATTTCTTCGGCCTAAAGGCTTATAATGCAAATGGACGAAGTGTAAGGTCAACGATGAAAAGTTTGCACATCATTGAAGAGATTCGGAAAGATAAACTTAAAATATCTGTTGTGGGCACCCAACACCTCCTAGAAAGAAGGCCTGCGCATTGTTACATGATCATAAGAAGTCATAAGACAAGGGGCTTGTTCCAAAAAGTAAAGGACAGTTTCGAGTGTCTTGAATATTTCTTTGGTAAAAAACACAGTTGTAAAATCGGTTGTATTTCATATTAGAGTGGAACGGTTATTGAAATAATCCTTAATTAAAAACAAAATCAGATCCTGTACTATGAACTGCTTAGAGAAAGTAATTGCGATCAGGATAAGGTATCAACACGACGCCATTACGGTTTTTTTCTTCTGTATAAAAACACGCGGCCGGTAAGGAAAAAAATAAACTAGCCAAATTTACTCAAATGTTCACCCTCTGCCAGGCTATTACTCTGAAGAAATTCTCCATGTTCACTTAATAGGCATATTGAGTGGAAGAGCTACATGGAAATTTATTTCGCACTGGTCGTGTAATTACACACGTCTATTGTAGTGTAATTAAAAAAAAAAATTTTTCATTAAAAAAAAAAAAAGAGTATACGCTCAGTTCAGAAGAAGCGTTTCATTAGTGATGATTTTAAAAAATCAACAATGTGCCAACGTGCCCCCGTATCAACTTAACCCAGTCTTCCCTATGCTCAACTCATGAAATCGACAGCTTAGATGTAAGATAAGTTTGCCTAGAAAATAGAAACCAGAAGATGATTTATTCAGTCGCTATGCTTCGTTGGAATTGTTCAAAACTAAATGAAACCTGCCATTATCCTTAAACCATGATGTAATATTGAAGTTTTTTTTTAAGCCTAAAATTTGAGCTGAAGTTTTACTTGCCGCTTTTTACACTGTTGGGATGGGTTATGAGATAATTGGAAACAGCCAGATAATTCAGTCCATTACACCTTCTAATTGCCCACATTGGCGTGTGGCCGATAGGCAGATGGAAGAGAGAACGTTAAGAGCAAAGTCGGCCCGAGACTGGCGAACGCTGATAGAAGGTCTTATCGAGCAATGAATTAATTACAGACGTCTTTTCGTTTCGATTAGCATTAAGAGAACCTCCAAAAACCCCTCCCATCCTCTTTACCCAAAACCCGCCTCCCTAACTGTTCTCTTACCATTTTTAAGAGCAGCAACATACAGAAAACGTGGAGGTAAAAAAAACAAACTCTTGGGATCTCTGCTCTACCTCAAAAGCATAAACAATTTTTTTTTTCAAAATTATTTCTATTACTGCTTTAAATGGCTTAAATGGCATTTTTATTCCTGTAATTTCAAGAAAGTATTTTTATTTGTAGAGGAGAAACGGTGTAATAATAATTACAGGTAATTAAAATCAATATTTTACTTCAAAGGTATATTTTTTTTTCAATTTGTAAATCCCATACAGGAGGTTAGGTTAGCCAGTTATTTAATTTCATGAGGATTCTGCATATAGTAATCTTTGATTCAACTCCATCGCCTCTTGAACTTAACACAGTGAAACTGATTATATATCGATCGACATTTTCAGGGATAGAGCAGCTGCGATTGCATTACGTAATTGCTATTTTTATATTCCGAAAGAATTCTTAGTGTTTTAATTAAAAGCTTCTGCCGTATTAGGTAATAATATTGGTTTTATTTTCATCTTAGTGATTTAAAAATTCAGATTTAAAAATATATTTAATGTTTGACGCGAAAAATGACTTCCACAAGGCATAATAAATTCTTGTTATTTTGGCATCAACTTAAATTAAAGGGAAAAACCTTAATGCAGATTTTAAGGTCTGCAGCACTGTTGTTTCTATTTTAATAATTCCTGTGCCCACCCTTCTACTGCATTGTTTGTTTTGCGCTTTGCAATTATAGTTCGGCTCTTAGACATTAGTTAAAGCAATTCATGATAATTTCCATTTCTATTCGCCGTTGATGGGCTGTTTGCTTAATTCCCCGTAAATGTTAGCAGGTCCAAATTACCTTGCTCCGTTTCCGATGTATAGATGTCATAGAATAGCAGGGGGTTGACAGTCGCAGGGAACACAGGAAATCTGGTGAGGTGCAATAACGCGAGTGACCCTATAGTGAGAGCACGATAACGCTTCTCTAATTACAAGGTGAAAGATTTCCCCGAAATAAACCCCGAGACCCGACTCCAACCGACGTCCCCTGTCGCCTCGAAAACAGCCAGGATCATGTTCGGCATCTTGAAGACGACTGCGACGGAGAATTTTTGTCTTTTAGCAACGTCTGGCGGCTTATCACAAAACAACAAACGCTCACCTCCAATGCCTCCATTTTCTTTGCACTTTTCGATTCCTTTTCTTTGACCGATTAACATTCTGGGAATGTTTTCTATATTATTATTATTATTATTATTATTATTATTATTATTATTATTATTATTATTATTACTTAATTTTTGCTTTTTAAATGAATAAACGATTAATCAAACTATTTAAAATAAAAACTGTTATCAACTGCTGTCGTTAAAAAACTTAATTATCCGTTGGGATGAGAATTAAGCCTGCATTTACAGGGATTTAAGTCTCTTTACTTCGTTTTTCCGTTTGGTTAAGCTGCAGGTACTAAAAATATATTTTTTTAATTATTATTTTCTGTGCATTTAATGACAAACGTTGCTGAGTGGTTCGGATTCATTCCAAAATGTTTTTCATAATACTTGATAAAATACATAGAGATTATTGGCTATAAAAGTGAGTAATAGACAAGTACTTAATTAATTAATTAATTCCGTGCAATTCCCTTTTCTCGTTCATCTTGCTGAGAACAAAACTTGAGTCCTCTATAATAAACCTCAAGTGTGGTGTCACGATTCTGAAAACGTAACTCTGATACTACTCGTTAGAATTCCATCAAATTAAACGGTAGAAATATGTGTCTGGTTGATAGAAGATTCCTCCACGTTTATTTATATAGACATTCGGGTGGGTTGGGAACCCAAAAAATAGCCTCCCATTGTTTGGATTGTCGATAAGTAGCTTTTAGGGCCATATCAAACAACTTTTTCAATTGAGTCTTCTTTCAGCAATAATAAAGTTATATTGTTGTAACCAAGTGTTCCTTATCTCAACAATATTATTTTTGCTGAAAGAAGACTCACAAGGGAAGTACACCAACACCTCCTAGAAAGAAAGGAGTCAAACAATTTATACATTGTTACATGATCGTAAGAAGTCATAATTTAGGGCTTATTATTGATAGAAATACGAGTAACAATGCCTGTTTATGATGATGTAACAATGTATGAATTTTCAGTGCACAGACTTTCTTTTTAGGAGATCTTGAGTACACCTCACAGATTTACACCAAATTGAAATATGTTACTCATCTAAAGCAACTATTGATGATTTCAAAATAAGAAAATGATAAATTTTGTTTCTTTCAAAATAAACTGAGAAAACGAAAAAAATTGAGCACATATAGCCATACCAAGACTCCATTGTTAAAGCGGTGCGTATGTGTAATATTACGCTCTCAACTTCTTTCTTCACTACATAACAATACGCACGAATTCACTTCACCCGAAAGCAAACTTTCGCTTACAAAGTATGCTTATTTGCAAAAAAGTGCGTCGTACAACTACGTGTACGTCACTTGTCAGTTGACAAAGTTGATAGTGATATGGCCATAAAAGCTAATTATCGGTGCGTCAAAATGGGGACGGAACCATGAATGACGAAGCGTACCAAA
>JAHWFO010005730.1:346265-367732 GCA_023313115.1 Rhysida immarginata | reverse complement strand
CATGCAGCAAATCCCTCAGTCGTGCTACAAAATAGTGTCACATACTCTTTATTCTCCTGATCTTTCGCCAATGGAGTAACACTTTTCAGACATTTTAACAAATATTTATCGACAAAATGCTTTATCAATGATGCATCAGGGTGTGAAAGAGTTAAACACTTCATCACATTCAGATAAACTTAATTTTTCAGACAAGACAACTTGGCCACCCGATGACAACAATCTCTATTGCTTCTGCTACAAGTTACTGGTGGTTAAATAGGCATACTGCTTTCTTTTCCTGTTTGCTTTTCCTGTAAAGCTTAAAATCGGCCATCTGTTTTACAACAACCAAAAATATGGAGTTGCTTGGTACATCTGCTTTATTGTGTGTAGCATTCCCATTTCTATTGAACGATTCATAATGGGCCTTCAGAAATAAATTTAATTTTAATAATCTTTTATATAAATCAGAATAACCCAATTATGGATTCTAAAGAGTTTGGAAAGAATATAACATTTTTTACATAATATTAAATGATTTCTTATTATCCATGTGCAATTGTTCATACCGTATTTCTTGAATAATAGCTATCCCATTTTATTGCCGCACTCAAATAATCACCTTGCCCCAAAAAAGTTAAAGTGGCGTTTATTCAAGGAAATACGGAATATGGTTAAAGTGGCGTTTATTCAAGTGGTTTTCTTTCAGAACTAAAATTTAAAATTTTAAGAGTGGTATATTTCGTCATATTTTTATATTTGTGCTGCTCGTCAAAACATAAGGATGTTATGAAAAAAAAACTTCCAAATAAAGACATTTTGTGATGTTTTCTAAAATATTAGGCTTTTTTCATATGTAACTACAGATTAATATCCTACGGTTTGGAAAAAACCGTTATTCATTCCCAGGAAACAATGCAAATTATTCCATAAAATTATTCCTTTTTTTCATTAACAGGAAGTGCTATCATGCCGGATTTAAAGAGTACAAATCTCAGTTTTAACGCAGCATAATATATTTCGTCTGGTGAAATTTTTTTTTTCATTTAAGATTACTGTATTCTATTATTAATCTTTACTGAAATAGGACACAGTTGCTCTCTTATGAACGTTAAATATTCGGAAGAATAAGGGAGAGAAAAATCACGCCGTTATCGTCTACAATTCTCTCTCACTCTCTCTCTCTCTCTCTCCTTGAATCATAATGTAATTCATGCGGACACTTCTGCTTTTTAGTTCCATTTTGAAAACGTGTATTTCATTGATTCCATCTAGAAATGAAGATCATTTCGTCGTTCACCACTTCCTTCCACGAGTGGAGCCTCTTTCCATTTCACCGCCAGAAAAAAATAACCTCGAAAACCACCCAACCCAACCTCCTCCTCCCTCACCCCCAACCTCCACCGCCACCTCCCTTGTCACTCACAAAAAAGAGAGCGAAAGAGAAATTATGTTGCGTTAAAAACTTCCTCATTTCCACGAAAAGGTCAGATATAAATTCCGCAGGGCGAAAATGATCGTTTTTCGTTTCCACCGTAAATGAATTGAGAGGGAGAAATATTTTGTACGGGAACACATGTGTCTGTGGCTGTGCGTTTAAGAAGTCTTAAAAAAAAGGTTCAAAAATGAGTTTTTTTCAGTTTTTCAAATGATTCAAACACAGCCTATTCTTTCTTTGTTCATTGATAAGAATTATTTATTAGAATATTCGTAGATAAAAATTTCATAAAATAAAGTTTTTAAGGGAAAGTTATTTTTGATTTCCAGGGAGATATAAAAAAATTAATGTTAGCAAAGTGTGAAAGGAAAATTCTCGATGCCTACTTTATTTTAGATTAAAAAAGCTTTTAGAAATAGAAATATAGATGTTCTCTTGCAAGTCTGTCTTTAAGATTTATTTTTACACACCACCTTGCCAAAAGTCATGGGATACTACCAACTTAATGGAAACACTTAGAAAAATGCATGTGTTAGTAACTAGTTGTCCACTTTTTGCTGCTATCACATCTTCTTTTCTATCGGGCATACTATCCACAAGTTTTTGTTATGTTTCCCCAGGAATTTTTCACCTTTCCGCCAAAAGTGCCTTCGATTCAGTCACAGATGCGCGCAATCGATGCTCTAACACATCCCAAAGATGTTCGATAAGATGAGACCTGGGCCCTGTGCAGGCCAGTCAATTCTTGCACCCTCATTTCATCATACCATCTGCGTACAGCTCTTGCTTTGTAGCAAGGTGTGTTATTGTGTTGAAAGAAAAAAAGGCCTTTTCCAAAGTGCTGCTAGAGAGCAGGGAGTGTGGTGTTGTCCAGATGACCACTCACAAAAACGATTGGACCCAGACCAAACCACGAAAAGCACCCCTACACCATCACTGACCCTCCGTCAAACTTCACTATGGGAACTACACAGCTTGCCAGATGACGTTATTCAGGCATTTGCCATACCCAAATCCTTCCATCCGACTGCCACATGGTGTATCGTGACTCGTCGCTCCATTCAACCATCCGCCATTGCTCCAGAATCCAGTGTCGTCTCTCTTTGCACCATTGAAATCTCCTCGCTGCGTTGCAGGTATGATGTAGGATATGTGGGCCGCTGCTGATGCCAGTGAATACGTACAGTTCCCTGCGAACAGTCCTGGTGCTTACAGTTGTCCCACACCTTATTATCTTAGTCCGGCTTTACTTGAATGAACATTGCTTGGATTGACCATAGCTACTGCCATGACCGGACATTTCATAGTTGACCACCCAAATCAGTTGATCTTACACTGTTATTTTTTCAGTGGAGTAAAGTAGGGCACAGTTTATTTCAGGTAAATTCAGGGACAAAGGAGGGCGAAGGATTATGTTAACAAGGAGAATTACCCGGAGATGTTGGCTACTTTTTTCCTATCAGAGCTGAAACGAAGACATCTCATCCCTTTGCTGGCAATGACTTCAGCAGGTGAAATTCATCAGCACACAACATTAAGAAATCTTATTTTCCTTCATTCAAAGTTTCGAGTCGCGTGGTTTTCAACCTTTTCTGACTGCGAATTCTGCCCTAAATCCGTGCGATTTTTTTTCACTATATAGATATTTCGAAAATATCTTAACGGGTGGCATTTTTGGCCTATTGTGTTGAAAAAAAATTTTTCTTAGAGATATCAGAGCTATCTGTTCAGCAATATAGAGAAAAGTTATCCTATTTTTGAGTAGTGAAGGTGTGAAACCTATTGAAATTATGTGGCGGGCTGAACCATGACTAATATCTAACAATTCTGCAATTTCATCATTCGTTACTCGGCGGTTTTCCAACACTAAGGCTTCAACTGTTGCAATATTCTCTGACGTCACAACTCGTTGTGGCTGATCCGGGCGAGGAGCGTCTGATACTGCTGTCACACCATTTGTGAACTTCACACTCCATTCATATGACAAACATGCATCACCATTCATAAACTTCGTTGGTGCATGTTTGAAGTGGGGCAGCCATCTACAAACTGCTATTGTGACGTTGTTTGCATGTCTCTACTTTCCTGCCACCTAAATGGATATTTCAACAACACTGTGGAGCGAAATTTGGAATTTTAATTACAATTTTGCGGTTTTCATTTGACTCACCCTCGTAGCTTAATTCATTTAGAATACCAAGTACAGTGTATTGAATTAGTCCCTCCAGGATTTCGAAGCTCAGTAGCCCATGGGTCAAGTCACGCAAACGGAAGGGGGGGGGGAGTTTGTTAACAGAGTAAATATCCAAGTTTTTATTTACCTTACAAATTTTTGATGTCTTCTCCTGATAACTCGACAAACATTAATCTTATAATATAGCTCATGCCACACTCATTCAAACATGTCAGCGTCGATGGTAACAACTGCATCCGTGATTATTTGAAAAATCTCTGGTTTCTCTGTTGGTAAAGGTGATGATGCTAAATCTTGACTTTTACATAAACTCAAAGGAAAAAAATCACCTTGAGTAGGATCATTAGTTCTGGAAGGCCAGGCAAGAAGAGCCGAGTCTTCGTCAGACTTGTGCTCAATCTACATTTCTTACGTTTGCGTATAGTTTGAAGGAGCTATACATCTGTCAGTAAATGAAATTCTGCAAACCGAAAATTAGCTACGGAAAGGAAAGCTACCTCTAAGTTTGAATTTTTTGACATTATAAGAAAAGGCACCATCTCCTTAACGATAACAACTGACTGATGATGTTAGGTTCTCTTAATTTACGAGCAATTACAAGCCTTAATATTGTCTTTTTGATATAGCTAATAAAATCCAATAATAAAATAGTTATATGCATTTTTAAAGATTAATCAAAAATTCTATAATCTCCCATTGGATTTCTTCTAATATAATCAGATCCCATAATTCTATCAAATATTGAAAGTTGAGCTATTTAATTTTTAAATTGTGACACGAATTGCAGATAGTGGGGACAATATCTTCAACGAAAATGAACATACACGATGAGTGCCTTAATGAACCACGTTGCCCGAAGGGTTACTGATGCCAATCTCATAATATTAACCCGATGTCACATATTTAATGTAGATCCACGCTTCAAGTGATTGCATATTGATCCACTGTGAATGCTCGTTTCTGGTGCTTCTTACTGAGCATAAGAGCTAAAAAAATTACACGCATAACATTCTAAATAAGTTCAGTCCACAATAGAAACGTAATAATCCTATTCCATTTTATTTCAAATTAAACTTTACCTTCTAAATAATTAGAAAATATCTTAAATAGTAGAAGAGCCACTTTTAAAAAACAATGACTGTTTTGTAAACTCAGCGTGGCTGGCGTGTTTTGAATCTCATATAGCCTAAAAAAGGTAAAGCAATCAATATTATTAAACACATTTAGTGTCATAAAAGTTCCTCGTGTCGAGTAATTGAAGATCAATTGGCCATGTAAATTCCCTTAAGGGTTATTACGAGCTGTCTCCCATACGCCTACTAAAATTAGTCCGTTTCAATGGAGCACGCAACGCGATTGGCGTCGTTTTAGCGGCCTTTGCAGTTGGCATAATTACAAATTGGCAATCATATTGGTTTGTTGCAAACCCCATAAACTTTAAACGATCACTTTAATTCGAGTAGACACCAATGCACAACAATAAAGTTAAAGCTAAATCAAAGCTCTAAAAGATGCTGTGATTTAAGTAGAAATTAATGATAAGAATATACGAAACAATTCTGGGAAATGAATGTTGACATTATGATATAAGCAGTTATTGGTGAAATATTTTGAAATCAATTTTCTTCACTCATGAATTAAATACACAATTGCTTTCTGCTTCATACGATTTAATTTTATAGACTGTCCAATGACGGAAAGAAATTTGGGCATGTCCAGTTAAACTTCCGATTTTAATTGTTAATCAGTTGAAAATGCGTGGTATGGCAATACCATAAAGATGTTGCTATATTCGGAAGTCGGTCGTTCCGTCGCAATTTTTTTCGAAGTTTCTGATTTTGACTTAAGATTCGGATAGAACATCAAAATATAAGTAAAATTATAATAGGCACACAGTCTTACATGTATCTATTAGGGAACACAGCCAAAATGACAATTAAAATTAATCATTTTGGCCAGCTCGATGGGCCAATTTGTTAATTTTCCTTTGCAACAATAGATATCGGAATCTTAACTGGATCATAATCACTATACTCTGTCCAACGAAAGTTTGACAGGCGTGTCAAATTAAATTTCCAATTTAAATTGTTAGTCATTCTTAATTTTACTTTGTATCAATATCTAACGATTAAGATTATTAATTCGGCTCGAATTAAGACAACCAGGAAGTTTGATTGGAGATGACCAAACACATAACGTAGTTGTTACTTTATAATTTTCTTCATAGTTATACCTATCATAATAGGAGGATTTGGTAACTGACTATTACCATTAATACTAGGTAATAACACGGAAATCGGAAATTTAATTGGACACGTCTAGTCAAACTTAAGTTGAACAGAGTATAATAATTTCCTCACCGGGGTATGAACTCAGCAATGATTGTTGCACTCAGAAAACTCAGTCTCAACATTATCAGTCTCAGAAATTATGAAGCGGACAGTGGAAGTCCGTCTGTCCCCTTCATAATTTCTGCATTTTTTTTTGAGGAAGAAAGTTGAAATTCCGAATATAGCTTACTATGGGCATGTCTTCCTTCTCTATTTAGTTTGGTTTTGATTAACCCGCTGGGGCAGGAATTACGGGGGGGAGAGTTAGAGGTTACCAAGTGAGGTATTTAGGTGTGAAAAGGTGTGAAATTCGATCTGCATATTCCTCTAGGCAAAATTTATATTATTATGAAGTTTGGGCCAAACTGTCCCGGTGGGGTCAGCAGTCCCTTTTTCTTTAGAACTATGGCAACATATGGCATATGATGTATCATTCGATCACAATGATGAGAAAGGAACGAAGATAGGTTGTTTTTTTATATATTCTAAGTACACTGTACAACGTTCAAGAAAATCAATTTTTTGATTAAAAAAAGTTGGGGGGGGGGGAGTTTACGGAGGCTTTACAGTACATAACGGAAGAAAACACAAGATCTCCCGACCGGTTTTGCCGTTTTTCCAGGCTTTATCAAGCCTTTCATATCTACCCTTGATATAGCCTGAATTAAACGGCGAAATTTATATTAATTTCCTTATCTTTAATTATTTATCAACTGACATTATACGATTATGTAATAAAAAACTCCACACTAAGTATGACTAATCAAGACCATGTAACAACCACAGCCAATCACGGCCATGTATTTCCTAACCAATCTGAGTGTAAGCTAATATCTGTTGCTAATACGAAACAGTGATGCCAGATTGGGCTACAAGTAGCGAATTGGGCTATTTTTGAAAGCCTGGCGCTACTAAATTTTGAAGTTTGTGCTTCGCGACTTTTTGGGCTACTTTTATAGAAGACTTGGGCTACTAAATGGAACTTTGGGCTACTCCCACTCCACTCATGATAGACACTTTGCATTTCTCTGAGTAATTCTCTTGTTTATTGTAAACTTAGTTTATAAGAGTGCGTTTCAATTGCCCGACGGGTTCGTCCGTACTACGAAAAACAAACTACTATTTCCGAAATGTTTATCATCAGTAATGATTGGCTTTCGATGATCATAATAACATGCAGAACGTGAGGATGATTTTAGTTTGTCCTTTTTGTCGGGTAACGTAACGTGGCTTCACTGGAAATTTCAAACATAAATACTGTGTAATAAGGAAACTCGGTAGAGCAATAAATAGCAGGTGTACGCATCCGCCAGTATATTGCTATATAAATTCTAAATATTTGAGTTTAGCGATAGGTATACATAAATAAAACTTATTGAATTAATTGTATACAGTTACTTTTTAAATTTATTCACAAATAGTGATTGATATCAGGATTTGTTTTCTTTTGTAAATTTTTATTCGCTTTCCGCTCTGGTTAGATAAACGAAGCTTACCCACCAAGCTTAGAATTAGCTGTTGGTTTTCCCATTATCATGACGACAATTTTATAAACACTTCTCCTGTCTTCACTTTTTGGAAATTTATAAAGTTAAAAAAAAGCCTTTAAAAACATAAAAAGACACTACGCGTTTGACCAACTATGGTGAAGCATAAAAATTGGGCTACTTTAAGAAAAATTTTGCGACTTTTTGCCGTTCGGCTCGCTACTTTCCGGAGTTAAAATCTGGCAACATTGATACGAACGGCTGCGTACCAATTTCCTTTGTATCCTTCGGGAATAAAAGCCGAAGCTAGTCGATGCCACAATGGTTTCTCTAATGTTGTACTGTAAGGCCTCCATTAATATAGTTATAATAATTTATTGATCAGGTGCAGAAATCTCTTGTCCCTTATTTTTTTAAAGTAGCAAGGAAAAAGAGAGTTCGGAAGATAGAGAAATATTGTGCAGCTAATTGGGTGCACTCAAAACCGAAGTATGATAAAGAAATCCAAACAACATAAATGCAAATAAGAACGTTTGTTTGTTGGTTTTTGGTTGGAAACGAGCTTCGAAACCTAAAGTGTTTCTAACAAGGAAGGCTGATTTTCGAATTTAATATTCTAAATTGATTTTTTACAACAAGGATAGGTTTCATACGTAAATGTAACAAGATTCGAATTTTACACGCTTCTCACAGAAAAAAATGTGCTCGCAATGTAAATCAAATAAAACTGATCGCATTATCATTTAAAAAAGAACTTAAAGAGGAAATTTGTAGTATAATCGTTTCTGAATTCTGTTTGTTGGCCATGTTCCCTTTAGATTATAGGACATACGATATATTAATCTGATGCAGAATTTCACGTTCATTACAAATATGCAATCGATTTTCGTTATCTCAAAGGGTTTCGGTTTTATTTGGCTTTAAATCGAAATATTTCACGTTAAATAACGATACGGTAACCGTAAGTGGCTTCGGTAAACCGGAAGCTGCCTCTGTACATTGCTTTAAGTTCAAAATAATTCGATGCTCTAATCGGCCAATGATGGTCAACTATAAAAGTTTAACTTTTCAGGATTGTACATTACAGCCAGCAATCGAAGTTCGGTATGGTAATACTTACAATCTCAAAGACTTTATGGTACAGCGTATAATTACTACTGATATAACTGTTCTAATTTCATTAATTTCTGTCGATTAATTTTCTAGTTCTCTTCATCTCCCCAAGTAGTTCATAATGTCTTTACCCACTTTTATTTCTTTTTAATCTTTGAACACATAAACATAACACATATATTTTAGGCTTTAAATGTCCTTCTGTGTAAACTGTTATGCGCCCTGTTCAGTGGGTGGTAAGTTCCCAAATACAGGAGCAGCCAGGAAGCCAGAAATGATTCTGGTTTCGTGGTGTCTTAGCGCAAAGAAGTAGCAAGACTTAACCAGAGAAAGTCGGTGTTTATTCGATAGAAAAATAACCAAAAGTGCATTACATTTTTTTACACTGTTAACGACATTTTCAGTGTTTGCTTTCCAGTATTTCAATGCCTTCATAAGTATCACGAGGCACGCGCAAACACTGAAAATATCGTTAACAATGTAAGAAAATGTAATACATTTTTGAATCACCAGGTATAATACATGCTATAGATCTTACGATATACTGAACACTAATAATTTGTAGAAATGCTCTTTGGTCCGCGTCTAATAATGTTAAGTTCACACAATCCACCTTATTTCGTTCCAAGAACGGTTAACAATTCCCCTTTATTTTTCTCCTCCATGGCATGTTGTCTCTCCTCGTGTCTGCGTTGTTTTTGGTTTCGCGCGTGCTTTGGAGAAAAATATGACAACTGCAATATCCCTGCCAACCTTTTTAGCACATTTTCTATATATAGAAATGTGCTTATGTGATCGGTCGGTCCAGCTGTCCGTCCGTCCGTCTGTAGACAATCCCACAATTCATTGTGTTGCAATAGAAAGAGTGCATGTATTGAATTGCTGGAAGACAAGAATTATCCTCGCATTCGGGAAAACGCGTGTTGAGAACATACATGGGTTCGGCTCTGCGCGTGCTCTAAACGTTAATGAGATGATGCGCGAGCAGGATGCACGTGTTTGACGATTATTGAAAGGGCAGTTCGGTCTCTAAATCAAGAGAATCTTTTTATTCCTAGGGAGCTTAGTATTAATTACGATAACTTGAAAACGAATTAACTTTTTCATAGTCTGTTTTCACCAATCCATTAATATGGGACAGAGCACGAACAAGTACGAACGTGAGATAGCCGGAATAAGTACGTACTATAATGGCACATGCTTTAATGGTACCATTATGATACCCTCTTAAAAACTTCCTATAACCAGACATGGCATGTAATATAGCAAACAAATCGTCACAACATATCATGAACGAATATATAAGAGTAACTAGTGATAGCAGGTATTGGTCTAATGGCACGTGTACGTGCAAGGATGTCTCATGAATGAGTATAACGCGTAAATAATGTTGGTGTGAAATGTTTAGTAGTACGTGTTTTAATGGTACCATGTGGTACAACATGGTACCGTTGGAACTTTCAATGCTAAGATATGGCATGTAATATATCAAACAACTCCTAACAACATGTAATGAGTGAATATAACGAGTAAATAATGATAATGATTATTGGTTTAGTAGCGCGTGCCCTAATTTTGTTATATGATACCATATGGTACCATTGGAACTTTCAATGCTAAGATTTGGCATTAATATATCAAACACCTCGTAAAACGTGTCATGAGTGAATATAACGAGAAAATAATGATAATGGGAATTGGTTTTATTGCATGTGCCCTAATGGTACAATATAGTATTGTTAGAACTTTCAATGCTAAGATATGGCGTGTAATATATCAACCAACTCATTACGAGTTGTTAGATCTATTGTTACCCATAGCTTATTTGTATCAAGAGCATAATGCTGTTAGGCTCAATTTTATCTAAAACTCACTACTGTTATACATATTGCTAATTAATAGTAGTTAATCGCTTGCTTCAATAGTAGACGATAACGTAGAAACACTTTAGTAATTTAATATGAAAAAATAATAGATGCTTACACACAACGCTTCAGCAATTGAGACTCACTTCGTTTAACATTATGTGGGAATTCTTACAAATTAAAGAACTTTTATTTTTTTAAATGTATGAGGAATAACTCCCTATCCATTTACCTTTCAGTTCTTCAAGTTTATTCATTTAAATTCTCTCTATACATTAGCTTACTTAAATAGTAATTTACAATTTAGTTTTCATATTTATTTATTTTCTCTTAAGTGTTTTAAAATGTTGATTAATTCAATATATCCATGTACGAAGCTATAACTTGAAAATGTGCTCCCTTTATTCACTTTGGCGGTAAAATCATTCTTGTTTAGAAATGAACTCACCCAAACGTTTCTGCCGTGTCATGGTGGAATTGTGCAACTCAGAAGTCTTCTCTTGAGTCCCGGATAGTTTATACCGGGTGATCCAAAAGTGTTATATTTTTTTACATTGTTAACGACATTTTCAGTATTTGCGCATGCCTCGTGATTCTTATGAAAGCATTGAATTGCTGGAAAGCAAACACTAGCTACATTCAAAAACTCCGTGTTAGTCGTGTTAAACGTGTCGTGTTGCTAAAAATCTGATGTCACTTCCTGCACGGGGTTTTTTCGTCCGTGTTCGTGTACAGCTAATCATGTAGGCTATGGTTCGTGTTAGCTCTCTAGCACGACATTGGCGCGCATGCTCATTGTGGCATTCCTCATCTCTCTCATGAAAAGCTGTAATGGCGGAAAAACGCCGCTTCCCTGAATATTTTATAGTTATACGAGTTAATTAAGCCATCATCCCATGATTAATTAGTGTAGAAGGAACTCTATTTGTTCAAGAACATGGGTTATGGAAAGCAGAAAAGTTATTTTTGATAATCGGATAAGATTGGGTCAAAAGTAAACTGCCTATCGCTAATAGCTCCACTATCTCCATCTGGCGGGAAAATTGTAACCACAATAATTAGGACACGACTTTACTGGATGCTAACGACCTATTTTATAGCTGATTTCCATTGTTGTTTCAGGCAGACAAAACAATACCGCCTAGAGAGAAAGCCTACTCACGGCAAAATCATACATTGTTACATCACCTATGATAGGGACAATTTCGTGGCTTATTATTGATAGACATATGATCAACAATATCCTACCGTAGGTGATTTAACAATACTCTGCCTGATCGGTCTCAACTCAAGTGGCAGCACAAATCGTGCTCGACAGCACAGACAACACGAGCACTTCAAAAATTAACCTAGCACGGATCGTGCTATAGCTTAACACGACACGCTTAACACGACTAGCACGGAGTTTTTGAATGTAGCTACTGAAAATGTCGTTAACAATGTAAAAAAAAAAAAACGTAACACACTTTTGGATCACCCGGTATTTTCATTTTTCTTTAACAATTATCACGTTTTCCATCAACAATTCAACTTCATCCCGCTGGTTTTCTTAGAAAGGCATCTCCTTTACAATATCTCAAGATAACAATATCTTGTTCATTACAATCGCAAGATACATTATACAAGTCAAAATGAAACAAACAATTAATTAATTAAGGAAAATTTAAATAATCAAGATTATAAAATGTAAGGACTCAACAAGCCGTCACAAACGAAAGAAATTCGGTGCCAAAGTTTAACTTAAACATGCTTTTAAAAATATTAGAACTAAGTTTAATTTTAGGATTTGAAAAATTTTTTTTCATACGAACTAATTGAAGAAATAAAGTATAAATTTAAACACTGTGACTAATTTACTCAAATATGCTGAGCTATGTACGTTCCGTTTTTTATATCCTAATATTTGCTCTGCTGCCCTTCAATTGATCTCCTTCAAAAGCTTGCAACTGTTGAAGCATTTTCTGAAAACACAGTGTTAATACAGTGTTGGATGGGATACGGTCGATGTCGTGGTTTTTTTTTCGTTTTGTTTTTTGTTACTATTTTTTTGCTTCAGTGCATTTAAGTCCCTAGCTTTTGTAGCGTAAAAATGTTAAATAACATGTGTTTACAGATAAAAGTCTAAAGAGGTGAAGTTGGATGAGCGAGGCCCCCAAGCAATGGGACCGGTATATTCTGTTTATCTTCCCTGTAAATTAACAAAGAACAGGTCTTTGTATTTTCCTTCTTGATGAACTTGATAAAGGCTTTCAATATACAAGGTGTCCAAAAAATCTGATAACATGGCAGATATCTCAAAGCTGCCAAGTAGACGAGATCTGATGAGTATGGTTTATAGGTAATAGGGGGTGGGAAATTCATTGCCGCACTCAAATTTGACCCTCACCCCCAAATTTAAGGTAATCCATTTGCTAACTCAAAACTATTAAAGATAGAGAAAAAAATTCCAATTGCTACTCTGAGCAACACCACATTAGTCTAAAAAAATTAATCACACCCTTCCCCTTGAAAGATTTTGAGAAAATGGGCGAGAAAGAGTTACTCAAGAGTGTACTTCCCCTGCCCAACGGTATGCTTCACTGCAACTCAAATGTGTTAGAAACCTCAGCCAACTTGTCCAGCTCAACCTGATCTTGAGGGTGTGATTAGAAATTGCTCTTATCAACTTCATTTTCTTTAAAAGTCTGACAAACGTCCTGAAATGACCATGGCAGTTGAAAAGGACGTTAATACCAAACAAATCAAACCAAACCATCTTATACATGTATAATAATTATAAAACCAAAAATCCCTTGGAAGTCTGCCCAGTCAGCTACGTCTGTATCTCGGGAGAATCTGTATGACGATTGGTCTAATGCCGATTAATGGAAGCCGCGTTATATAGGCAGTTTTGCAACGCAATTGAATAAACAAACCGTGCAATCATGGGACCGCCTATAATATCGTCGAGCTACTTGTGCCATCTATTGTAATGTTGCATAATTTCTGAATTTACAGGAGAATTCTTGATAACTGAAACATAAAAACTGTGATAGACATGCAAGAAAATAACTAGAGAATTCTCCATTATTTTGACCATAAAAGCGTAACAGAAAAATTTTTGCTATAAGGAGACTACTTACAATTAATATAATTAAGCTGTACGCAATAATATAGAAACCATACTATAAGAGTATTCTTATAGAAGGACTGTCGCAATTTCTGTTCCACAATATATGGAAACCACATTGTGAGAATAGCGTGTTATAGCAAGGTTGACTGTTTAGGATGCACATTACAATAGATGGCACAAGTAGCTCGACGATATTCTAGGCGATTCCATGATCGCACGATTTATTTATTCAATTGCGTTGCAAAACTGCCTTGATAACGCGGCTTCCGTTAATCGGCATTAGACCAATCGGTTTTAGACCAATCGTCATACAGATCCTCCCGAGATATAGATGTAGCTGACTGGGCAGACTTCCAAGGGTTTTTGGTTTTATAATTATTATACATGTATAAGATGGTTTGGTTTGATTTGTTTGGTATTAACGTCTTTTTCAACTGCCATGATTATTTGAGGACGGCGTTATAGGGGCCGCAAATTTTGCCTCGCAAGGGTTCTTTAACGTGCAGCCGGCAAACGACTACACGGGACCAACGGCTTTACTTCCCTTCCGAAGGAAGTGCGTGATCTCATAATTTTACCCCTGAAAAAATCCTCGTCATCCTCCGCCGGGGTCGAACCCGCGTCCTCGGGCATTAGAGGCGACCACGCTACCACTGAGCCACCGAGGCTGATACATGTATAAGAGCACGTTTTTTTTAAATAAAGAATAAAATAAAAAATGTAAAATAAATTAAAGTACACACTTTCACCTTAAAAAGTACAGTAAGAATATATATAATTAAAAAAAGGTAAAAGTGTGGTCGCACGTTTAATATTAAATTTTAAAAAGAAAATACTACATAATAAACGCGCCACCAGACTTTTACCTTTTTTAAATTATATTTTATACTTTCTATTGCACTCTTTAAATTAAACTGTTTGCTTTAAAAGTTTTATATTTTTTCTTTACAAATCCTGAGATATTTATAAAATGAGACGAATTAAACTGGCAGATATGTACTAATTTTGAGTCTCTTTTAACGTCGTTTCCATATAACGCGTTAAGGATGGTGACTGTTATAGAATGGTTGGCTGTATTATGGGTTTGAAAAGAAAGGGAGAAATCTGTAATCCACAAATAATACAAAATGAAGTAGTATTCTGTATCGTATTCTTACTTGAAGATAGACATTTTTCTCTTTCTTTTCAGTTTTTTTTCAATTCTACTGCAGCTACAGAGAGAAATTTTCAAATATAATTTATACGTTCATATTTTTATTTCCATATAAGAAAATAATCAATTTTTCTAATATAACTAATGGTCAGTCTAGCATAAACTGTCGCAAAATTTGAAAATTAAACCTTGTTCCATATATTTTAAGGTTCAACTTGATTCTATGTTGAATTTTAAAGGGTGTGGAGGCACATTAAAATAATAAAGCGTTAAGTCTTATTTGGCAGAAGTTGAAATCTACCACAAATTAATTTAATTAAGCGTTGGAATACTCTCCACAAACTAATAAAGAAAGTTTTGAATAAGTCAAAATCTAACGCATTCTTTAACTTAGTTTTCTACCAGACATTCCTCATTTTTTACGTGTAGTTCATTAACAGACGCTCTGAGGTATCCATTGTGAGCGGCAGTATTTTCCACTTTCTAATTCATAATTAGCGAGTTTTTTTATGAACTTGCTTCGTGAACATTCCTCGTCCTTCCCCTTTGAGCTAGTTTTAAAATAGCCAGCGTCAAACTTTTTGGTTATATTAGACTAAGGTTCATTGCCTGGAAAAGAGGATTATTTTTGACAAAATGTTCCCTGCGGAAAATCCTAATAAACTGCCCACTTTTTATAATGGACAAAGATTTTTTTATCGACAGAATATATATAATTAAGAAGGGCAATATACAGGGTGTAAATTTTAAGTTGACAAAGCAGAATAACTCGAAAAATAAGCTTCACACGAAAAAATGCGTAGAATCCAAAGTTGATTATTTTCGAGGGGGCATCTGCTGGTGCTAAAATTAGCCCACCCCCCCCCGGCCCCTGGGGGTGGGGCGGGGGGCAACTTTAAAATTTCAAATGGGAACCCCTATTTTTTATTGCAGATTCAGGTCCTACATAAAAAACTACGTACATTTTGTCTGAAACATTTTTTTTATTTTTGGTAGATGGCGCTGTAATTCAAGAAAATCCATTTTCTCATTTTTGCGTGGAAATAACTAATTTATTATTCATTTCGATTCCTACATTGTTTTAACTACAATGTAATTTGAAGACATTTCGTCAACAAACAAATAACGTAAACATTGGCATTTTTTTCAGAATGTTTACATTTTAAATTCTGATCTTTAGAAGAAAAGATTGTAATTTTTCAACTGTTTTTGTGAGTGTACAACGCCGTATTGCTTTTGAATTTACATTATGAATTATCTTTCTGTGGAAGAAAAAATTGAGATGGTGTACATTTATGGAGAAAGTGGGAGAAATTTTGATAATGCAGTCGCGCTTTATGCTCAGCGTTTTCCTGGCCAAACGCGATCACGGTCTTCTTTTGTTCGAGTTATTAAACAATTTACTGCGGAAGGTAGTGTGAACCAGAAAAAAAGAACCCGTGCAGCTACTGTTTGTGGAGAAAACAATCAAGTGTCAGTCCTAGCTGCTGTGGCTCATAATCCACATGCGAGCACAAGAGAAATATCAAGGCAATCAGGAATTTCACATATGAGTGTTTGGAAAATGCTGAAGCTCCACAAATTTCATCCATATCATGTATCTATGCATCAGGAACTACATGGCAATGACCACCAAAACCGTCTAACGTTTTGTCACTGGGCACTTCAGCAGATGCAAACAAACCAACATTTTTTTGCACGAGTTCTTTTCTCCGATGAGTCAACATTCACAAACCACGGGGAAGTTAATCGACATAACATGCATTACTGGAGTGAACAGAACCCACACTGGATTCGAGAAGTCAACCATCAGCGACCTTGGTCAATTAATGTTTGGTGTGGGATAATTGGCGATAAACTTATCGGTCCATATTTTATAGACGGTAATTTGAATGGCAACAAATATCGTAACCTACTTGAAAATGAACTGCCAGATCTACTTGAAGACCTGAGTATTGAACTTCGACAACACATGTGGTTTCAACATGATGGTTGTCCAGCGCATTATTCATTAGTAGCGCGCGAAGTACTACATCGACTTTACCATGGTCGCTGGATCGGCAGGGAAGGTCCTGTGAATTGGCCAGCCAGATCGCCTGACCTTACATCGCCAGATTTTTTCTTATGGGGTTACCTCAAAGATATCGTTTATAAGGAAACGCCAACCACTCGCGAAAACATGATTCAAAGAATAAGAGATGCTTCCGCTGCAATTACACCAGACATGTTATCAAGATGTGTTCAGGAATTTACAAAACGAGTCAATAAATGCATCGAAGTTGGAGGTCATCAATTTGAACATTTAATTTCATAAAACGGCGAGATGCAAGGGATTTAAGGACAACAAGCAGGCCGAAAGTGAGAGGCGAGGGGACTCATTGGAAATACAAGCACCCCGAAATTCATTTACTTGCAAGTATTTGCAAATAAGAAAAAATAAAACGAAAACAATCGGTCCTTTTAAGGACCACCAAATCTTAAACGGGAATAACTTCATCTTTACACAGTCTTTTACTTTTTTACTCTGTTAGTTAATGAGTTCACTCGTTAGTACGTAGGATGTTCGGTTAGTTAGTTAGCTAATCAGTTGATTTGTTTGATAATTATAAAGTTGTGTGGCCTCATGACCACGAAACAAAACAAAATTATCCTAATCCGCGGCAAAAAATAATAAAATAATAACTTTGCGGCAAAATTTACGAAGTAAATAAGTATTTTTTATTTCTCCGTAACCATTTCCACGCAAAAATGAGAAAATGGATTTTCTTGAATTACAGCGCCATCTACCAAAAATAAAAAAAAATGTTTCAGACAAAATGTACGTAGTTTTTTATGTAGGACCTGAATCTGCAATAAAAAATAGGGGTTCCCATTTGAAATTTTAAAGTTGCCCCCCGCCCCACCCCCAGGGGCCGGGGGGGGTGGGCTAATTTTAGCACCAGCAGATGCCCCCTCGAAAATAATCAACTTTGGATTCTACGCATTTTTTCGTGTGAAGCTTATTTTTCGAGTTATTCTGCTTTGTCAACTTAAAATTTACACCCTGTAGTACTAAAATTATTTGTTGACCAAGCTATGCTATCCTCATAGCTAATAGAATTGTAATATATCGGCGTTCAAATGGAACTGAAACAAAGTTTCCCTAATCTAACTCTTCATGAACAATTGGCAAAAGTAGAGGAGAAATATCATGAACAAAAAAATTCATCCATGTCAGAAAAGATGAAAAATAAATGGCAATTGTCTGAGTTAGAAAAATATTATCGCTACTCGTACATGCGCGAAAGTTCACGCCGATGCCATTATCAATATCATACAAGTTAACATCAAGATTATGTATAAAGTATGTTGTATCTTTCTGTAAAACACGCCTGGAAGAATCGTTGTTGATTTTCAATGTTCGGCAGCTAGTATTCCATGAACCTCCTGAACAATTTTTAAGATCAATCGCATTTATGAAGCAATTGTGAACAATTCTCAGGTTATTTGCGCATTAAGTCTGATGATAACGTTTACATCTCTCCACTTGTCTTTCAAATCTATCACAAACGGCACGTCGTAAATCAAATACAATAGCCTTGTTTCAATCTGGCAGAGCTGCAGAAAAGTCTAATAAAATTAAACATGACCTTTTTCGACCCATGTGACAAAGTTGAGCGTCAACCCTTCTTTTCAGGTGAGTTAGCATCAGTAACCATATCAAAATATTTCTATATAGTTTTCAACCCAATTCAACAGCCATACAACATTAGAGCTCAGAGGTACAAGCAAATGAAGATATACAAGCCCATTGCCGGGATTTCAAAGCTCAGTATCACATTTCGAGTCAAGTAAACGGAAGAGGCATGTCGCGTATCAAGTCAAGTCCAAATTTTTACCTACTTTAGAAATACTCAATATATCCTCCCGCGGTGACTGAACTAAAGTCAATTCTACAGTTTAACAGATTCCATAGTAGTTCCAATACATCAGCGTACAGGGTGTTGCAAGTGTATACAGGGCAGTAGTGCTGGGTAGCCTATCCGCTCCACCTGCAGGCGCGCCGGCTAGACTTAAAATGATAATTGGGAAATTTTATTTTGTTACTGGAGGGAGTGGGGGAGAATAGTGAAAAATAGCGTGTCACACTTTTGTCAAAATTTATTATAATTAATGTTCAAAGAGACTCTCACCTTGCTCAGGCAAGGTAGATCACATTGGGCTTTCACTGTATAGATAGAAAGTCAGAGATATGCCAGTGCTTTTTTTAGGTATTAAAAACAGAGTGACAAGAAATAACCGAGACAAATTTATGTTCTGTAAAAAATTTGAATACACAAATAAAACTGATTTGCATATGGTAATATTGTCTTTTGTTTAGTCCACTATTCTGTCTTCTCATAAAAATGAATAAAAAACGATCTGAAATTTTGGTTTTTGTATAAGGCTGGGAAGCTTCAAATGGAAATTGCTCGATTGTTCAATGGAACCGGAGTTCATCCAAATCAAATAGCTTGGCATGACAAGAAACGGGAGTTCATCAACGAAAGGAATCAACCGAAATTCAAGGGTCTCTGTGAGAAAAATCGTTCGTGAGATCGGAATCAATCGTAAATCTGTCCGCCAAATGGCCAAGAAATCTTGTACGAAATCCCAACAAGCTCCAGAAGGGTCAGCACCTTAACGGCAACATTGAAGTTGCGAGGCTGCAAAGATGTCGTGCAATTCTCCACCGCGCCACAGGCTCCATATGGAAAAATTCCTTTTTACAGATGAAAAATTGTTCACGAATGAGCAGTCACACAATCACCAAGAGAAGTCCCGGACCATATCTAATCATCACACATCACCAAAATCCTAAAACAGTCATGGTAATGAGGTGGAATGGCATAACACCTCTCGTTTTCATCGATCAAGGTGTGAAAAGTAACCAAGAAGTGTACCAACGAGACATTCTGGAAGCTGTAGTGCTCCCCTGGGGTCAGCAGAGCTTGGCAATCAGGAATGGGCATTCTAGTGGGAATCAGCACCTACTCACAGGGCAAAAACGACACAAGATTGGTGCAAGGCTCATTTTTCTGATTTTACTACATTTCAAGAATGACCACCCTATTCTCCAGGTATTAATCCGAAGATTATAGTATATGGTCGATTTTGGAGGCCAGGGCCTGTACTAAGTACCACCAGAGTGTGGAGTCGCTAAAGCAATCCTTGCTTTGGGAATGAGACAGTTTGTCCGTGCAGAAAACGACAAGTGGCAGAAAATTTCAGTAAGTGTTGGAAGCTCTGCTTTAAAGCAAAAGGAGACACTCATCTCTAAATTTTTTATACCTATAAGTTAATATTATTATACACGGTGCATCTGAAACCCTGTCATAAACTTTTAGGGGACATAGTATGGGTGATTCTAAGCAAAAAAGGTCATATGAACATGGGTCCGAATTTGAACGCTAACTCATATATAAACAGAAATAAAAATGCCGCGATCAAGATGAGCAAGTTATTAACTCAGGTTCTGCAAAGCCTAGGGTAATGAATTTTGGAGGGATAACAGGGTTCGTAAAACTATGCATAC
Organism: Rhysida immarginata; assembly: GCA_023313115.1. NCBI lineage: Eukaryota > Metazoa > Arthropoda > Chilopoda > Scolopendromorpha > Scolopendridae > Rhysida > Rhysida immarginata. The sequence continues at coordinate 347,504 of JAHWFO010005730.1, read as the reverse complement.
CGTTAAAATTTGATTGTATTCCAACGAGTAGTTTCCGAGTTAACGCATTCAAAATCGTAACAGTGCTCACATGCGAGTACTAACTAGCTTGTGTTAGAATGTTGAGTGCGTAAATCGAAAACTACTCGTTGGAATTCGATCAGATTTTAAAGATATACACAGTTTTACGTTCCCTATTATTCCCCTAAATTTTATCGTCCTAGATGTTATAAAACCTCAATTCATCTTGGTTGCGGCATTTTTATTTCTGTTCATATCTCAGTTAGCATTCAAATTCGGACCCATGTTCATGTGAACTTTTTTGCTTAGAATCATTCATACTATCTCCCCTAAAAGTTTGTGACAGGGTTTCAGATACACCCTGTATATTATCAGTTTTTTTTTTAATTTATCATATCATAAAAATCTATTAAGAAAAAACTTGTTCTGCTCGTCGTTTTTCTGGTCACTTTGTAGTGCATAATAATTCAATGCAAGGATAGTTAAGAGCGCGCGAGAAGACTAAAAGTAAAATAAGCCTATTCTGAGCATTAGATGACATGAAAGCATGTTTGCCATGATTAATGGAGAACATCTGTTTTCTCAAATTTCACTAAATATACTTAAAATCGTCCATTTAAATGAAAATAACGGGCAGAATCTGATACAGTAAATTGCAACTCAGAACATTCATTAAATCATTAGTGATTCAGATTTAAAATATGTTTCCCACTTGCTCAGCTGTTTTCTGTAGTCACGAAACATAAATTTTAAATTAACACATACTTGATTGAACACACTTAAAAACACTAAACATGATAATAGTTCTGTTTGCAGGCACATACTCGAGCGCTTTTTAAAACTACGAGCAAAGAAGGAGAGCGTAGGAGGAGAATTAATCTGATGAACGTGTTATTTTCTTGGCAGTGCCACATTATCTCTGTAATTAACAATGGTCAGCAATGATTAAAATTTTCTGCAGCGAGTCTCGCATTTTAAGATGTACTTTGCCGCTCCTCCACGGCTATTAAATTACTGCGGTTAAAAGAGGCATCCTCTTCTTCTTTTTCCTTTTCCTCTCATTGTTAAACAGAATATAATAACATCCTGAAAGTGGTTCGCGGAGCTTCCTGGGAGCTTTTCAGTCTGTCACTATGAAAAGGGAGTTGCAAAATGTCTACGTGAAAGCTCTAAAAGACGAGGCGAGAAAGAGAGAGAGAGAGAGAGAGAGAGAGAGAGAGAGAGAGAGAGAGAGAGAGA
>JAHWFO010005730.1:335556-346255 GCA_023313115.1 Rhysida immarginata | reverse complement strand
AGAGAGAGAGAGAGAGAGAGAGAGAGAGAGAGAGAGAGAGAGAGAGACGTCGCCCCCGAGTGTTGTGGTTGGCTATCGCCGTAAGACCGAAGAATAAGGCGAAATGTTATTCTTGAGCTAAGTGGGTGTATTCAAGACCGAAATGCGATAACAACGAGTCTAAATGACATAAACATGAATTGGGTTATGTTGTTTTTTTTGGAATGAAACGGGCTTTCGTTCTCGAAACTGAAGAGTTCCGAATTGCAGTGTTTGCTTTTACAGTGTTTCTACAATACTCATTTCCAAAAAAGTTGGGACAGTGCAAAATATATAGAAAAAACAAAAAGGGATGATGTAACAAAACTTTCTCGCGAATACAAAATAGCAGATACGTTTATGAAATGACATAAATATACTGTGGCCGGGACGTTCATTTTGAATGTGGGTGTTGCAACACTTTCCAAAATAGTAGGGACATACGTTGTAGAAAGCGCCGTTAGTAGTGGAACCTTCCGAATTGTTCGGGAATAATCTAGAATGATGACGTCGTACTACATTCCGTATAAATAACAGTTGCCATCCGTCGTTCAGGTAACTTATTCGGAACGATGGGCCGAGGCAAGCCAGTTAGCGAAGATCTTCGTGTTCAAGAACTCAAGAATTCACAAACAACGTTTCTCAGCGTGCAATAGCCAGAAGATTTAACCTGTCATCATCTACAGTACATAATATTATCAAGCGCTACCGAGATAGTGGTGAGATCACAGTTCGGAAAGGCCAAGGTAGAAAACCTATTCTGAATGCTCGAGCTCTTCGGATCCTCCGACGTCACTGCGTCACGCATAGGAATGCTGCGATTACGGACATAGCCACGTGGGCCCGCGATTTCTTCGGGAAGCCATTATCGTTGAATACAGTACGCCGGTGCATCCACAAATGCAAACTTAAGTTATACTGTGCACAACGGAAGCCATACATCAACAAACGACAGCAACGTCGCCGTCTGATATGGGCTCGAGCCCATCGCATTTGGTCCCAAGCACCCTGGAAGAACATATTGTGGTCCGATGAATCAACCTTTACGATTGTTTACGGAAATAATGGACGCCGTACACTCCGGACCAAAGACGAAAAGGATATTCCCGCGTGCTACAGGCGTTCGGTACAGAAACCACCGTCTGTCATGGTCTGGGGCTGTATTAGTGGCCATGGAATGGGAGACTTGCACATCTGCAATGGCACCGTCATTGCTGAAGCGTATATACAGATCCTGGAACAAGCTATGGTGCCATCTAAGAGGCGCCTGTTTGGACGACGTCAGTGTATATTTCAACAAGAAAACGCCAGACCGCATGCAGCGCGCATAACTTCTGCATGGCTACGTCGGCAGCGCATTCGTATGTTGGATTGGCCCCCTTGCAGCCCGGATCTGTCGCCTATAGAAAACGTTTGGCGTATTATTAAACGAAAACTACGACAGCGACGACCCCGGACAGTTAAACAGCTGAAAACCTATATCCAACAGGAATGGGATAGAATTCCGGTTACGGTGTTAGAAAGATTGGTGTCATCGATGCCTAGAAGATTACAGTGTGTCATCAAGAGGAGAGGTGACGCCACACCGTGGTAAACGCTGTGCTGTCCTAACTTTTTTGGGCGTGTGTTGCACATGCCAAACAGGAAAACCACCTGTATCTTTCTTTAAGCATATAAGATATGTGATCCCATGCCTAATTTATCGTTTATGTATTGTAATGCGTTGAAATAAACGGCAATACAATAATCAAAACAAATGTGTTGGAGTTCTTCTTATATGTTGCACTGCCCCAACTTTTTTGGAAATGAGTATTGTAAAAGAACTGACTTGTTTTCGGCGTTTTTATTTATTTATTTTAATTTTATCGCTGACGACTGAAGTTATGTTTTATTATTAACAAGAATCGTTTTACACGTCTACAAAGTAAACATTTCATCGTTGTTTTACAGTACTTGTATCCAGGTACAAACGCTTAGAAAGACGAAGTTAAAGATGCAATGCGTAAAATTTTTCTTTGTGATGCACTATATATATACACTGAGTGGCCAAATTATTATGACCACCTGATAGTTTTAGGCAAATGAGCTATTGCGTCACAGCGCTGCTGCTAAAGGGCTAGATAGCTATAAAAAGGGAATGCAGGTGAGGTGAACCATCAGTTGCACTGTGTTTTTTGCGACGGTATGGGCAAAAAACGTGATTTAACTGAGTTTGAACGCGGGATGATCGTCGGCGCGCGCAGTGTCGGAACCAGTATCGGCAAAACAGCTGAACTTGTGAAGTGTTCAGGAGCAGCAGTTATTCATGTTTACAGAGAGTGGACTACCAAGCAAAAAATCGGCTCTCAACGTCAAGCGTGTGATCGTCACAGGCTCCTCAATGCTCGAGCTGAAAGGAGATTGGCCAGAGTTGTCCAGGGCGACAGAAGAGCAACATTGCGTCAAATAACGGCAAATCTTAATCAAGGACAAACTGTGACCGCCTCTGAACGAACTGTTCGCCGCTCATTACACCGTTTAGGCTATGGAAGCCGACGACTAGTTCGAAAGCCTCTACTGTCAGCCTTTAACAAGAGCAGACGTCTCCAGTTCGCCAAGGAGCACAAGGATTGGACAGTAGATGACTGGAAAAGGGTCATGTGGTCCGATGAGTCACGATTTCAAATACATCATGCAGATGGCAGGGTTAGAATATGGAGAAAACAACACGAAAGCATGGACCCCACCTGCATCGCCACAACACTTCAAGCTGGTGGCGGCATATTATGGTTTGGGGGGATGTTTTCTTGGCATCGTTTGGGTCCTTTGATTCCTCTGCACGGACGTGTGCGTGCCCAAGATTATTTAAGTATTGTCGCGGATCAAGTACATCCCGTTATGTTAATGGTGTACGCTGACGGGGATGGATACTTCCAGCAGGACAATGCTCCTTGTCATAAGGCTGGCATCGTCCTCAGATGGTTCGAAGAACATGCCGGAGAGTTTACCTTGCTTCGTTGGCCTGCACAATCGCCAGATCTCAATCCCATCAGGCAGCGGGATCCAGCACCATCAAATCTGCAGGAATTGGAAGGTGCAGTTCTTCAGAGTTGGTCTCAAATTCCTCCTACAACCTACCAATATCTCATAGAATCCATGCCCCGAAGAATGCAAGCAGTAATAAGAGCGAAAGGTGGACCAACACTATATTAAGGGGGTGGTCATCATAATTTGGCCACTCAGTGTATATCTCCTAATAATAAAGACTCGCCAAATTTGTAGCGGATCAAATGAAAATAACAAAATGTTGAATCTTTATTTTCTGAATTTTTTGTAATATTTACTGTCTTGTATACGAAATATTGTATTGTAATCGTCAAAAAATTCGATCTCGAGATTATATGAATTTCAATGTTCTCGACCTCCCTAGGTCAGAAAAAAACTTTTTTGAATTATTGGTGTATGTTCGCAATATTCGTATTTGTGTCAACACGATAACTCAAAACACAACAAGGTACATGGATGAAATTTAGTGTGGTGTTATTAGGCCAAAATTGTAGATCTATATCAGTTCTGAAATAAATCTGTCAACCGTATATTTACCTAAAAAGTTCGTATTTTTTGACTTTCTTCATATAAACTAGTAATTTAAATAAAGATTAGCAAAATAAACTAGATTTAGCAAAATAAAATAAAAAATTGGCAAACAAGATTTAATATAGGCCTTTATAATTACGGAAGACACCAACTTTCAGCTGAATCGTACAAGCAGAAGAGGTATTATATCTGAAAATTTACTTAACGTTTTTTATATAAACTAACATTTTAAATGGATATACATGGTTGAAACAATTGTACAGCACTTTATAATTGCAAAAGATAATTAAATACAAAACTTCAGCCACGTCGTGTCAATGGAACTGGTACTTTACCTGAACATCCTTTCATGTAAACATTAAATAAAATTAAATTTATTTTTATTTTTGTTTTTATTTTATTTATTAAGAAAAATCGCAAAAAAGTATGGGAGAATACGAGAAAGTCGTAGGGAGAACACTCCAGATTATTTTTCTGGGGCTAAAAAAATGGCAAGTCATAAGTACAGTGCAATCTCGGTTATCCGGATTATTGATTGTTAGTCGGAGCGGGTAATCGAAAGGCAGATGTGTCGAAGAAACGACTTTCCGCACTTAACAAGCAAGTGGACAAGAATTGTTTTCTTTATAATTGTTATTATCCACAGTTGACTTTTGATTATCATTTGCTATTATTGTTTACCTTTTCCTTAATAATCATTCAGTAAATAACCGGAAAAGTACTATAAAAAATCTAAAATACGACCGTGATAGTTACATGTTTGTTACTTTGTGGAGGCATGCTTAAGCTATTCATAGCTGGGACTGCTAAGCCCTCCTCGCACATAGAATGATGGGAAATAGTACCACAAGGTGGCGGCACTCTTAAGGAGCGCTCCAATCTGGAGCAGCAAAGTGTTGCAGATGTTTGTTGAGCGAAGCCGTGCTTTTGCTCCATGACAATGCGAGACCACAATTTGCTAGTGTCAGATTGTCTATCATCGAGAAACCACCCTCCATGTTCACTCGATCTCGCATCTTCAGATTTCCACACCTTTGGCCCAATGAAAGATGCACTGAGTGAATATGGAGGGTGGTTTAAGCACTCAAACAGTAGGTTCTCGATGATAGACACTGATACTAGCAATTTGTGGTCTCGCATTGCCGTGGAGCAAAAACACGGCTTCACTCAACAAACATCTGCGAAACTTTGCTGCTCCAACTTGGAACACTCCTGTAAGGGTGCCGCCATCTTGTGGTACTATTTCCTAGCATTCTGTGTGCAAGATGGGCTTGCCAGTCCTAGCTATGAATAGCTTAAGCATGCCTCTACAAAGTAACAGCTTTCACGGTCGTATTTTAGATTTTTTATAATACTTTTCGATTATCTATTGAATGAGCCTTGTAAATGGCAATCTCCGCAAAGAAACCCGCGATCGCATTCCTGCTTCCAGGAGATGATTGCGATGGTCCGAGCTCTGAATTTAGTGGACGTAACTGTTTGATCTGCAAGAATGGCCCTATGAATGCGCCGATCCTCACGTCTGCGTTTGAATATTCCTCCTCTTCAACAGCCATGCATGCAGACACCTATCTTCCAACTCTGCGCAATTTTTCAGAAGGACCATCCTGCCTCCGGAAAGCCAGTAATGCAAGCCCGCCAACTTCGTTAGCTGGTGACAACTTCGAGGCATATTCCACGATCTTTAGCGGTACTTCCCGCTAGCATTTGGTTGCATAACGCCCTGGCAGACTTCATTATACACTTGAAAAATGAGCATCTGGTATCCGCTGCACTGAAAATGGGTTATGAATCTTGAAACTATGATTCATATGCTAATGATCATGTTTAATTTCTGTTTATGTAAAATCAGCAATGTGACATTACCCTTTGTAGCTGTTCATTGCCAGTATATGTCGTAAATTATTAAAAATAAATAGACTATGAAGGTGTGCATATATCTACATTTTTTACTTCATGTTCATTGTGTTTGTATTTCAATAGCTGGATATTCTTCACATTTTTCCGAATATACGAGGGGCGATTGATAAATAAGGTCTCTATGGCTGTAACTTTTTTATTTGTTAACCGATTTTCAAAATTCTTTTTGTATCTTATACTCACATTTGTCCTCTATGTAATGCACCAGGATTGAATGGCAGCGTTTACCTCGCCGTCAGAACCAACTCATGTCCCTTAAGGGGCTTTTTTCTTTGGGAAGTGGTGAAAGTCGCAATGTGCAAAGTCTTTCATTTTTGAACTGTAGGCGCTGCAACGCCTCTAGTGTGTGGTGACTCGTGGGCGGGCGGACGTTATCGTACTCCAGAAGAGGGCCCAAAGCTGCCATTCAATCCTGGTGTCGACAACAACTCCGGAATTCCTCTCCGACGGGTTCACCAAACTAGTCACGCGTTGGCGCAATGCGTGGAAAGGGATGGGGACTATGTCGAAAAGTGAATAGTGCATTACATAGAGGACAAATGTGAGTATAAGATACAAAAAGAATTTTGAAAATCGGTTAACAAATAAAAAAGTTACAGCCATGGAGACCTTATTTATCATTCGCCCCTTGTACAAGTATATCTTTTATGTGGACAATTACCAAGCATAATCTGAATTTTAAAGCAGCCTTTCTTACTTATAGAACATTCAGACAGCGACTTGTGAGTGTGATTTTGATGTGTGTACACATTTTTGAGAATAAAAAGTTTCAGCTCTTCTTAATTTTTTCATCATGTTTCATAAATCAAAATTAAGCTCTTTTTTTCCTATAAAATATTTTTTTAAAAAATAGAAAGAGAATAAGGTGAGTCAATGGCAAGCGTTCCGATGATTATCTTTTTGTTTCCCATTGGAGCCATTGATCACGCAGTAGCGGTAATTAAATTTTCCCCCATGAATCACAAAGTTTTAGAGGAAACCTTACACCATCACCTTTTCCATCTCGTTTTCCGCTTTTTAGGAGAAGCCTCACAACATCCGTTTTGATGTTTGGAGACTGCGCGGAGACTTTTTCCCTTTTCTCCCCTCACTTCGTTTTATCCTTCTCGGCCCTTAATGAGGATTTGTAGCGAAATCGGAGCGTTTCATAATGCCTGACTTTTAACCTTCAAATCGTCTGATATCCTCCGAGGGAAGCAAGGGAAATAAAAAATGTTTGCCAGAGGAATCACTCCAATTCTGACCTTTGTATTTATCTTCGTGGTTCTGTTTATTCACCCGACTAAAACCTTGGTAATGTTTGCAGTCATTCGTTTCCTTTCAAGTTGCTACGATTAACATTGTGAGATTCATGACTAATTAAATTCCTTTGCAAGGATCATTGAGAACTTACTTAATTTAAAGCTAACTACGTGGCTGTTGAACATAAAGAAAATTCCTTTAGAAAAGCAGCCGCAAGAAATATTTTTGAGAATGCAAAAGAGATCAAACTCTTTAATTTAATAACAAACAAAATATAAAATGCCTCCTTCCGTCTGCAAACCAAGATTAAGGAAATTAATAAAAAACAACAAAACGAGCGAAGCGTCCTGTTATTTAATTTGATGGCCGTTTTAGTAAACGTGGCTGAAATTGCCTTCGATGCATTATTCTGAAAACACGTTTAATAACAAAATTATCAAAGAAAGCGCATCAAAAATAGTCACATTCTTTTAAACAAGTTTTGCTCTGTGATTTCATTTGTCCAAACCAATGAGACTATCGTAACCTACTGAAACTTTTATATCAAGAAGAATTGAAAATATGAAGGGGACAGACGGACATGGTAAAAATCAATAAGTAGCTCCATTTTTCCGTTAGTTAAAATACAGGGTGTCCACAAATGATTGCCCCAGTTTCATGATTTTATTGTAGGTGTATTATTTAACATATCATCACGAAACTTTACAAATACAGGGTGTTGCAGATAATTGGGTAATGTTATCAAAAACATGACAGTTTTGACGTTCACCCCCCTCCCCGACTATGGAAACTGCTGGCTGCTGTAGGCCACCTTCATCTCCCTCCATTCTGCCAATCGACCGAACCGGCCCCTGCAATCGAACGGGTAGGCTTCCCGTTATACTGCCCTGCAACACCCTGTACTTTTTTTTTGAAAAATAAATGGCAGATCTGCGTTTCCGTTTTCGGCCGCTAGAGCTGCAAAATTGATGGAGCGGTCGTGTCGGAAATGATGATCAAGAAAGCTGTCATGGCCTCCACGCTCCCCTGACTTAACCCCTTGTGACGTGTTTGTATGGGGGTATTGATGGACTTAGTGTTTGTGCGGCTGGTATAAGAACCTGGGGACTGTCAATTTGAGTAAAAGATCGGTGATATGAGCCAGGTAACGGCAGATCAGCCGGTTATAGCAGCACAAACACTATGTCTATCAAATACCACTATACAAACAAGTCACAAAGGTTTAAGTCGGGGGAGCGTGGAGGCCATGGCAGCTTTCTTGATCATCATTTCCGATACGACCGCTCCATCAATTTTGCAGCTGTAGCCCTCTAGCGGCCGCAAACGGAAACATAGATCTGCCGTTTATTTTTCAAAAAAAGAACAAAAAAACTTGGCGAGTTGCTTTATGTATTTGCAAAGTTTCGTGCTGATATGTTAAATGACACACCTACAATAAAATCATGAAACCGGGACAATCATTTGTGGACACCCTGTATTAGAATATGAAGAAAATTAGCTTTTACATACGACAGAATATGTATGAGGACAGGAGAAATTAAAAACAAACAACAACTTGATTAAAAAAAACAATTAATTTGTCAACATCGAAAATATTATTTCAGATAAGATTAAGAAACATAAGAGGATTTATGTAGAAAATATAAATCTTTATAGAAATAAAATATGTTTGTTGCTTTATTAAAAGACGTGAATTTTAAAACTAAAAACGATTCAAATGTATAAAATAGTTAAGAGTATCTTAGATCCGAAATGCTAAAAGGACTTCATTTCAATATAAACTGCTAAAAGTAATCATGAATCTGTATACGTTAATGTGTCATGAAGGTTATTATTTAACGCGTATTCCCATATGATACAATGTAAGTTAAGATGACAGAAAATCCATCATTAAAATGAATCCTCTGTCTAAACTACATTCTATGATCAACGTAAAACATCAAGAATGATCATTGGATTTGGTTAGAGGAATAGAAACAGCACAGATGCCTCCGTAGAGGGATTATTAATCAAATCTCTCGAGAGCAGATGCTGAACATTAATCGCGGTCATAAACGTGGACAAAATCAAAACAAAACGGAAAGAAATTTGCGTGATATTCTTAATATTAAACCTATTAAGAAATAATTTAAGAAACAGAAATGTTAATTTTCGTTAACGGTAAATCACACTATACTAGGTGGTTCACAATGAGTATAACAAAGTTTGACAGCTTGTTGTGGAAAACGGATTGAATAAAAAATGTTTTCAAATTGGATTCAGAATTACAATAGATAAAAATTAAGCAAATAAGTAAACAAAACTTGTTATGAATTTATAGTTAACATTTTTAATTTAAAAGAATAAGAGAGTATAACAAGTGTTAGAAATGTGCCCTCTGAGCCTGGATACAAAGCACAACACCTACGAATCATCGAATCATAAACGCGAATTATGGCATAGTTATTGTAAATTTGATTGACCACATCAGTTATGCGTTGGAGTAGTTGTTCACGAGTACTGACGTCAACGCTATAGACTAACTGTTACAGGCGACATTAAAATCTAAAGGACTTAGATCAGGAGACCTCGGAGGCCAGCGATGGACTTTCACGACCAATCCATATGTTGGGATAATGGATGCGCCATGTTGGGAAAATTTATTAACATTGACTTATTTTTTACCAAACAAGTGATGGCCAATTGTATTTTGATTTTTATAGTGGCATTTCATGCATGGATTGCTATTACACTTTCCAAACTTTGATCTCTAAATATCTCTAACGAAATGAAATAGGAACCAGCTTTATTACAAGCTATCACTTAAAATAATCTCCCAAATAAAATGTCGAAGTGCATTACACTATTGAGAATCACCTGTATGTGTATTCTGTCAACAGCAATGCTATCAGTGCTATCAAAAGCAATGAATCCTTTAAATCCTGATTCTTAGATAAATATGAGTAAAGGTCACTTTTCATTTAAGTCACTTTTACAAAGAAGAGTACGTAATATATACAGTAACATGCCGAGCGTTAAATGCCTCGAAACACTTAAATAAATATACGGTGTCATGTGATGATTTTTATTAAATTAGTGATATAAATTAATAAATTCACAAACAAAATAAGAAGAGAAATCACAATTCCACAAATGAGTTTTTATTCTGGAGCCACGGGTGTACATTTCGAAGACCCTGTCCTCTTCAAGGGCGTGTATTATTAATAAATTAATTTTATTTTAACGACAACGTACAGAATTAAAGCTCTTCATCAGATGTTAACTTATCGCTTTGCAGTACTAGTGGTTAGAAGCCCTATGTAGCAACTAAATGTCTAGGTTTTGATGAATTTTAAAACAATTGGTTAAAATAAAACTTTTAATATAAATCTTAAAGGGCAACTGACATCAAAATTTGACATATATATTTTTTGTCCTAAAATTATAGAGGACATTGAAAAAATAAATTCTGCACAAAAAGTTTTCAAATATCACTTTTATTTTAGGAGTTATTTAATTTTAAAAATTAGCGCCTACGTCAGCACACCTGAACGCCTTACGTCAGAGGCGAGTACTCGCTATCGCTCATACAGATTAGTTTCTTTTCAACGCTATTCATCGCCTACCTGTGCCTAATTTTTACAGTTTTTTGACAGCAGTAATAAAAGCATGAACTGCAGAATATTTTATTTTCACGTTTTACAGAAAGGTGATAAAATAAGGAGAATTTGAGTATCTACTTTGTCATGTGCTCCTTTGAAATATTAGGACGGGAGGGGAGGGCGTGAATAAAATTTTCCTTCGCGATATAATCGTTTTTTATATTTAATTATATTTCGTTTAGAAAAACAACTGTTTTGGTAACTGCTTATAATCAAACTATTTTTCCTAATAAATTTTTCCGTGTATTTTATTCCACTTAAAACATTTTTTTTTTTTTTGGTTGAACGATTTCCATTATAAT
>JAHWFO010005730.1:306350-318293 GCA_023313115.1 Rhysida immarginata | reverse complement strand
AGTCGTTTGATATATTACATGCCATATCTTAGCATTGAAAGTTCCAATGGTACCACTTGGTACCATTAAAACACGTACTACTAAACAATTCAGACATCACTATATACCGTTATATTCATTCATGAGACATCCTTGCACGTACACGTGCCATTAGACCGATACTTGCTATCACTAGTTACTCTTTTATATTCGTTCATGATATGTTGTGACAATTTGTTTGATATATTACTTGCCATATCTTGTTATAGGAAATGTTTAAGAGGGTATCATAATGGTACTATTTAAGCACGTGCTATTAGAGCACGTACTTATTCCTGCTATCTCACGTTCGTACTTCTGCGTACTCTGTTCCATTTTAATGGATTGGTGAAAACAGACTGTGAAAAAGTTAATTCGTTTTCAAGTTATCGTAATAAATGCTAAGCTCCCTAGGAATAAAAAAATTCTCTTGATTTAGGGAGCGAACTGCCCTTTTAATAATCGTCAAACACGTGCATCCTGCACGCACACCATCTCATTAATGTTTAGAGCACGCGTTTTACCAAATGCGAGGATAATTCGTTTCTTCCAGCAATTCAAGACATGATTGAATGAATTGTGAGATTTGCAATACATGCAATTCAATACATGCAACGCAATGAATTGTAGGATTGTCTACAGACGGACGGACGGACGGACAGCTGGACAAACCGATCACATAAGCACATTTCTATATATAGAAAATGTGCTAAAAAGCTGTATATGTCTGAGGCCTAAAGATGTTGTTTTTCAAAGTTGTTTCCCGAATAACTGAAAACAATGAACTGTATATTTCGCAGCAAAATGTATCGAATCACAAGCTGTTATTGATAGTTAAAGTTGAAAATGTCGTATTTTTTGAGCTAATATTTTCGAAAAATATAGTTCTGGCAAAACGACATTGGATATTTTTCACAAAAAATTCTCAAGATAATTTTCACATAAAATGTTTCAACAAAGTAAAACTCGTTAATCACAGACTTCATTTTCATGTTTTCTCTTGCAGGAGGTCGTTCATAAATGTCAGATTGTCCAAAGTATCAAAAATTTTGATAGAGATTTCGTAATGTCGCCCAACTATTCACGTTCTTCGATTCAGCATGCAATGTTAAGCAATGTCTCATGAGGATAGAAAGATGACAGCAACGTGAAGGCATTCTTTACCGAAGGCGTGCTAATAACTTTCGGCACTAACGCACAAAATAGCGTTAGAAGCCTTTCTCCCCATTGGCATATGATTTAATAGAAATCGCTTATCTATCAGACTTTAACGATCCAGATATGAAAACATTAATAAAAAGTAAATTTTTGTGAAATTTATTGACATAGAGTCTATGTGGATTGATTAAAGGTGAAGCATAGTCTCTCGCTGCTGAGTATTTGATGACTTTTAAAAAAAATATTGTTAATAATCAGAAAATTAGCTTTATTTTTTTATTATGTAATAAAGTGAAACTGAACTATGTAGACTGTTTATGATTTTAATTCCTTACATTACATAACTAGCAAACTCTTTCAGGATCTTCTTATTTAAACACCAATGTTAAGTCGTCTTACAGCCACTAATATGCGAAAGACATTTTATTATTAAATAATTTATTCATAGTTGTCAAAATATTTGTAATACATTAAAGTTTTAATCTAAATTTTATTCATTCGATTATATTAAAAATAGCAATCTTTTTGAATTCATTAGTATTAATAACTTTAATGTTGCTCTACCATATCACCAATTCAGTGGATAAAAGCCACTGCTAACTGGGAAGGTGTTAAATTCGTTCCATTTTGGAAGGTTCGTGCATAATTCATTTCCTCGTCAAAGAGAATGAAGTTTGCTTTAACTTTCCTTCTTCACTCCAGTGTTTGCTTTAAATTTCTCATCATTCACTTTTTTGGTGGAACCTGCTTAAAGTGAATCCTTCATTTACGGTGGTTGAGAATACAGCTGATTATTACCTTCACTATTAAGTTCTCTATAAGAAAGAAAAACTTAAAAGCGAATTAGCTTTTTAAAGCTTCTTCAACTTGAAAAGCTTCTGTCGTATAGTAAAGCTTCTATTTTTAAGTCCTTACATCTCATTTTCATTTTGAAAAGTAAGATTAATAAATTTTTACTTATTGATTTTTAGTGTAGTATAAAAGCTGCATGGAGAACTACCAGAAATATAGAGATAAATTGAATTAAGCTTTGGTAGAATTAACGTTCTTTACTCCGTCGTGATAACGACCAACGTTTAATTTGAATTTTGGCGTTGAATAAATGTATGCGTGCAATTTTTAATGGTGGCCTACATTATGTAGAACGTGTTCATTTGCTTTTGTATCGTCCAGTAAGAAATTAATGACATGAGTTTCACAGCGAGTGATTTCAAACAGCAACTGGTGACCTGGAAAATAAGTTATCTGTATTCATCTGTCAATGTGTCACTGAATGACGTAATCTGTCAATCTCATTTCACAGTTGAGTCGCCACTATTAAAAATTCTGATCACAATGAATCAATCCACATAGCACTGACTTGTTTTGCTCATTACATGCCCATCTTTAATATTTGTTGGGTTTTTTAAATACAGCCTTAGCGATATCCTACTACTTAGCTTAAAAGCGTTTGTGACACGGATGTTTCAAAGAATTGTTATTTTGAGAGTATTTTTTTCTAAATTTAAAAAATTAAAACAACATTTAATACAGAATTACAGTGAGCAAAAAACATATCCATCCAATCCATTATTTGGGAAACAAAGCAAAGCAAAAATGTTCAAACATATTATCATTGTTTTAATTAAACAAAAATTAGTTCTCTAAGATGTGAGGAACATATACAAATAAACTACAGGGTGATTCAGTCAATTTCTGACCATTTCAGTACTATGATTTATTGACCCATTAATGTTTACAAACTTAGCACTTCAGTATGATATTTTAGGCAGTTCGGAGTTTTTATTCCCGTAGGAAAGTCTTGATGATATGTTCAATGTGGCCACCACGAACGTTTTGAACTGCTCGCAGCCGAATGGTGAAGTTGTTCATAACTCTATCCAGGATTTCTGCATCCACAAGGGTGCAGCAGTCGACGATGCTTTGTCGCAGCTGGTCTAGGGTTCTTGGTGCTGTAGTGAACACAGTCTTTAAGGAACCCCCAGAGATAAAAATCACATGGGTTTAGGTCAGGACTCGTAGGGGGCCAAAGAAAGCCACCCCCGAATCGATCTGGAACCCTGTTTGAAATGACACGATTTCCGAATTTCTGATTGAGAAAGTCTAGCACTTCATTAGTGGTGTGAGGCGTAGCCCCATCCTGTTGAAACCATTGATGTCGTAGCGGTATACGACTCCTTCGCAGCTCGGGGATGAAGAAGGTTTCCAATATGTTAAGGTTAGCCTGTGACGTTTCGGTGCCCTCAAAAAAGAACGGACCAATGATGCCTCTTTTGGAAATCGCGCACCAAGCCATAACCTTTCGTGGATGAAGAGGTGACTTATGGATCTCATGAGGGCGCTGGGAACCCCAAAAACGAACGTTGTGTTTATTAACGTCACCTGACAGATGGAAGAAGGCCTCATCTGACACCCACAGGTTTTCCACAATGTCTTGATTGGCTTCCATTTCTTCTCCAAACTCCATCGCAAATTGTTGTCGCTTCTGTCTTCCAGTGTCTGTTAACTCCTGATAAACATGGATCTTATACGGGAACAGGTGTAAATCCTTTCTCAAAATTCGCCACGTCGTGGTATACGACAGCCCTTCTTAAATGGATAGGCGGCGAACAAATATTTGGTAGGGGAATCGGCCAACCTTGTGCGAACATTTTCGACAACTTCGGCCGTTCGAACACGGCTTTTTTCTTGCCTTTAACACATCTAGTGGCACGAAATTGCTTGACAAAATCCATGATTGCTTGCCTGCCTGGTGCGTCTCGACACTTATACTCCTTCCGGAACTTTCTTTGCACGGTTACAGGTGATTTTGTCTCGAAATACCATTCGACAACCTTGCATTTCTGCTCTGTTTATAAAGCGGGCGCCATTTTTCAACAATACGATTTTCATGCAGCGCCGTTACAACAATACAAACTCCAACTATTTAGAAATTCGATATGGCGCTCGTATTCTTTCAATTGTTTAACCCTAATGCACGTCATTCGAGTGAAATGGTCAGAAATTAACTGAATCACCCGGTATAAAAAATATATTAACAAACTTTTTTAGAAAAGTAAACAAAACAAAAGTCATCCAAATTTTAATGCAAAAAAATCATCCTTCCAATTGAATTTTCATGTTGAAATTATTTTTTTACACAAAATTTAATACTTTGTTGGGCCTCTCTTGTCCCTTATTACTACCAAACAGCGCTTGTGCATAGATGCAACTAATTTTTTTGTTGTTGTAGGATCAATTTCTGTCCAAGTCCTAGTCAAGAGTTCCTTGAGCTCCTGCTTTGATTTAGGACGGCGATTTTTCATTTTTCATCAGGTGACTGAGCAGCCCAATCAAGCACCCTAATTTTCTTTTGGTGAAGAAATTCGGTAACAGATTTAGATGTGTGATTGGGATCCCGGTCTTGCTGGAACACAAACCATCGCCTTAAATCCAATTTCTGAGCTGAGATGAGAAGATTTTCATCTAGGATAGACTTGTAGACATGCTGATCCATTTTTGAATCAATGAAGGCCAACTGTCCAACACCATTTGCTGCCATGCACCCCCATACTAAGACATTTCCTCCACCATGTTTTACTGTAGGCTTTATGCATTTCAAATTGAGGGCTTCTCCTGATTTTCTCCATACTTTGGAGCATCCATCAGACCCAAACAAGTTAATTTGCTTTCATCTGACCAAATAATGCGGTTCCAGAATTTATCATCTTTATCCAGATGAACTTTAGCCCATTGAAGTCGCTTTTTCTTATTGACGTCACTGATGTATGGTTTTTTCCTAGGTGTGCGACCTCGGAGATCAGCTTCATGCAGTCGATTACGGACAGTTTGAGGTGTGATAGTGATGTTCAGGTCTTGTTTCAGTTCTTCACAGACTGTAGGAGCAGTTTTTTTTTCCTGTCTTGTGTTATTCGTTTGATAATTTCTCTGTCTTCTCTTTCTGTTGTTTTCCTTTTTCTACCTCACCCTTCTTTATTTTTAATTTCACCTGTCTTCTGATATTTCTGAAGAATGTATTGCACAGATGTCCGAGGTATTTTTAATTCATTTGCAATTGTTCTTTGGCTTTTTCCATCTTGAAAGCTACATATTACTCTTGCTTGAATATCAAGTGAATATTTACTTGATTTCTTTTTGTTTTTCAATCTCTCACTTTCCTTGATTGAAAATTGGTTTAATATTTAGCTTATTTAAATTGGTTTTCAGCAAAAAAGCCAGGGTGGATGGATAATTTTTTTGCAATGTATTTTACATATTTTGATGTTTTGTCCTTCCCTCCCTTAAAATATAATTGTTCATGGTCTAAATATTTACAAAACAATATATTTTACTTAGGTATGATAAAAGTTTCAAGCTTACATTAGCTGGTTTAATACAATTCAAAATTTTTATATTTTTTTAAGGGTGGATGGATATTTTTTTTGCTCACTGTATAATTTAAGCAAATAACATTTAAGTTTGCATAAGAATTACTGTAATATATAGTGCGATACAACAATGGAATATACTTCCTGCTGACTTACGTGACAAAGTGTATCAGTGTACACTGCCAAGGTGTAATAACTCGTGTCCATTTTTACAGACAATTATCTTCATATTTTCTATCGATTCAAACTTAAGCCTCGCTGATATGTTCTTGATTTTACCTATAGCGTTTTGAGCTCGTGCTCTTTTTTACGATTGTCCATGTTAATAATTTACTCCATCTGGAGTGCTTACATTCTAATAATAATAATAATAATAATAATAATAATAATAATAATATATTATCAAAATATTTACTGGGTTACCGAAAATGAATGCCTATATTTGTGAACAGAGAAATAATGGATAATTAATCATTCAAAATATTATCTGTAATTTCTCCTCGTACAAGATGATCACAAAGCCTATTAAATAATAAATTATAAGAAAAGAATGCGGTATGGAAATAGCAGTAAAAGTGCAATCTTTCGATGAGAAAGAAGCATTGGCTTCGAAATACGGCATTTCATATCTCGGATATCTTTATAGTTAAAGACATCCTATTATCCGAACAGACAGCCAAAGCTTTCAGCTGAGCAAAGCAGTGGAAAGACTATCATTTGAATGCCTTTGAACTATTAAGCAGAAGACTGAGAACATTACACAAAAACTTCATTAAAATTTTATACGATCATCCCGAATTATTCTTATTTTTCGGCTAAAGAGAGTATATGATCCCCGTATAGTATCCAAAAAAGGTCATCTAATTAGAACGAGACCTTAATCATTTTAGTTTTGATTATCAGCTCAATTTATTAGAGAAAAATTAAGCTGAATTAAACGTAATAGGCCAAGAAATAAATATGTCTTAAACAAAAGAGTTTACTTCATCAACGCTGTGAAGGAAACATCCTTTTAATACCGATTAAATTTTCTGATACAAGCAACATCCATATACACAGGGTGATTCAAAATGATGTCCGGCATTTCAAAATTTTACTATCATTTATTTTGTAACAGACAAACCAGACCGGGTTTAAAATGCAGGAAAACTCAAATATTTATTGATTCTAGCATTACAAAAGTTCTCTGTGACTCCCACGTCGAATCACGTGGACAATGTCAAGACGATAGTCAATCTCATCCCAAATCCTTTCAGCATTTCTGCTGTTACTAGTCTCGTGCTTGTGCGTTTACAAAGACATCCAGTTTCCAGAAATTGATCATACCACTTACGGATGCTTTTGTCAGTAGGGCAACCTTTATGAAATTGCCTTTTCATTCACAGCCGCTATCTTTACTTTGAGCCACCACAGCCTCCAATTGCGGGAAGGTTAAAAATATATGAGTTTTCCTGCGTTTTAAAACCGGTCAAGTTAGTTTGTTATAAAATAAATGCATAGTAAAATTTTGAAATGCCGGACATCATTTTGAATCACCTGCATTTCAAGCTTTTTTCCTATTCTTAGTGCCGGCCAGGTGGCCGAGAGGGCTAGGGCGTAGGCTTTCTAGCTCTCGAGTCCGCCTGGTCGTGGGTTCTAATCCCGCCGCGGGCATGGATGTTTGTGTTTGTCCCGGGCTGCGTACAGATATAACTTGTGTAACAGGCACAAAATGACCTTAGTAGTCGACACCAAAAATTTCTAATAAACCTAATAAACCTATTCTTAGTGATATGCTATCTTTATTTGTTGCCTTCCTAATTGAGTCAAAAATTAGTGATAAAATAAAAGATGAAAATGAGCCAAAAATACTTCAAAGGATTAGCTATGTGCCCGATCATGGTGAATTACTGAAATGCGTTAATCTTAATAAACTTAGAATAACGTATCACTATTTTAGTTTCATTTTCTTTTGTTACAAAAATTAATGTACATTTTTGAATGCTGGTAAATAATGGCATTTACCTGTTAGAAGGAATGCCACCACCTAAATCCAGATGTAGAATACATTTACAGTACAGTACTGACTTGGCAGCAAAATCTTCATGGGCGTTTGGATGTTTTCTTGTTGATCGAGTTCATTATGAAACTCGAGGGAATAAAAAGTGTACTGCAGGTGAGGCTCAATACTACCCAAATCCATATTGAGAAGGGTAGTTTGGATCACCGGGGGTTAGGATTACCGCGACCCGTACTATATCGATATGGAGGGTTGTTTCATGTTAATAATTTCATATGAATAGTTTTGTCAGTCAGTGATTCAGTGTGACAATTCGCAAATTCCACAATGCAATACGCCTTCTTCACACCAGTGAATACGCCTTATTTATTGCTTACCGTTTCGCCTGCCCTCTAGTGAAGAGCTCTGCAGGCACGCCTTGGGACCGGTTGTAAATACAGACTTGGAGATGTTGTACATCTGTTAATATGATTATTTTTGCTATATCTGTCATAGTTTTACACAATCCATTGATAAAACTCCGTCAGGAATTATGAATTATCCGATATAAAGATAATTTTGGATGCAAATTTTGTAATCATCTATCTCTGAAAAGTGAGTGCCTCTCAGATGCAAATGAAGTATCTGTTCTAAAGTGTATTATTAGGAATAAACCTATTAAGATTTGTAACATTACACACGATCATAATAATGAACAGAAGTCCTCTATGATAATAACACAATATCTTTGTTAGCGTAAGTCTAAATGGACTAAGCTTAGTATTTGATTATTTTTAAGCCATTTTATCATTATTACTGATGAAGTCTCAGTTTCTGATATAAGATTTACAATTTCATTATAATTTCTTTGTCCAGAAGAAATTAAAAACTATCATGGACGCGAATTTAAATCGTCCGGGTAATTCCTTTTCATTGACTTTTAGAAGCTCTTGTTTACATTATTCCTTATATACAAAGCTATTAAGACTTTTCTTTTTCGTAGCTGTATTATTCTTCTGATTGAAGCCACATTTATTTATCACACTTATTGTCATTACAAAATCACATGTAAAATAAGCCTGGAATGAGGTTATAAGAAAATAAGTTCTTTAAAACTTTTTTACGATACTTGAAATCTTCGAAGCTTGTTTCATAAGATTGTTGTTCTGTGATTTCATGGATATTTGATAAATTTCACCGGCTAACATTTTGAAGTTCTAGTAGAATAAATTGAATAAATTAACTCACAAAATTATTTTTGAAATTGTGATTAAATTTCCTTTGTAGAAAACCTGACATGTTTCCAAGAGTGTTGTC
Organism: Rhysida immarginata; assembly: GCA_023313115.1. Taxonomy (NCBI): domain Eukaryota; kingdom Metazoa; phylum Arthropoda; class Chilopoda; order Scolopendromorpha; family Scolopendridae; genus Rhysida; species Rhysida immarginata. The sequence goes on along the minus strand of JAHWFO010005730.1, from coordinate 309,455 downwards.
CTTCTATTTTTCATGCAAAGATTAAACTTAGAAGAATATTGATTAAACAACCCGTAAGAGCTGTGGTAATGAATTTGTTATAGTTTGGTCTTCATAAAAAAAAGAATAAAGATTTCCACGAAGAAGATGAAGAATAAAGCTCTTACCGAATCATTGCATTCTTATTTGCGGCTCCCATAAAAACGAATTACGTGTTTGTTTTAAAAAGAGAGAGTTGTCACGTACAACCGTTCGTGTGAAAAATTGCTCTCTGTTTTTCTTTTTTTTATCTTCGGTGCATCTGACATCATAAATAATTTCTCATACGAGAGAATAAAGAATAAGGATAAAAGATGAGAAAAGCTGGCAAGGCTGAATGCTCTGGGTATTTTTATCTCAGACTCGAAGCACCTATCTGATATTTTGAAAAGAAACAAAAGAAGAAATTGTAGAAATGTCTGGTAATTTAAAAGAATAGAATATTTTATGATGAAATTAAAAAGAGGTCAAGCCTTTTTCAGAATGCGGAAAATGTACAGGAAATTGACTAACAAGTAAGAGGGAAAAATTTTCTTCCCACAACATGTTACATGTTCAATCCATCAAGAAGATCATTTGATTTCTTTGAAAGGTCATAGGTCTTTGGTTAAATATAATATTTTGAAAAAGAATAGCACCTTGAGGAATACCAACGTTGCATATTAGTTTTAGTGAAGAAATATCTTCCATGGATAAGTAATACGAGGGCCCATAAAGAAAGCTAATTAGCCAATGGAGCGGGGGACCGCGTATATTGAAAAAAGAAGAAAGTTGTCATTTCTCTTTAAAAAGTAATCCTTTTCATTTTAGACTTACAGTTCATACATAACCTGTTCAGTAGCGGAGAAAGCTAGTGACACTAGGCTGTCCAGTTGGCGAGTCCGTTGGATTCGAATCCTTTAATGGCCATGGAGCTTGCGGTTGTTCGGGGCATTTGTAAAGGTAATAGTCACGTGGAAACTGCAAACAATCTGAAAGTATATACAAATAACAACTTAATAAAACATATCTAACTTAACTCCTACATAAAAAATTTTTCTTTATCTAAAACAAAAGCGTACTTGCTTATTTAAAGAAACAGTTCTTTATATCTTCATTTAAATGTGTACAATGAAGCATTTTTTTTTTTGCTAAGTGGTAATTGGAAGTATATAAAAAATGGTTTATTGTGTCTGAATTTGAGTGGAAGTGAGTGAGAGAGCAACAGTTAATTTATAATGAATTTTCCTAACTAGATATTAGAAATCTGTTTACCCTCGCGGTACAATACTACTTAAGTTTCTCAGCTTATCTTGTCAGAGGGTAGATTATCGCAGAACGATAATCTGCGGCACTTACTCCTTCGAAGGAGTTTTGCGCCATAAGTTTCTCAGCTTCTATATTCTTTCGATGATAACAACCGATTTGTCCAACGATTGACTGCCATTTACCATATCCTCATAGGCATTTTTCAGAGCTTACGGTTGTGATTGTCTTATTTTACACAAGAAACTCAATTATTTCTCTATGCTTATGATGCATGTCACTCATTTTTCATTCTGAAAGGTAACTGTTATTATGCTCCTAAACGGAAGAAGAAAATGAAACTACGAGGGCTGTTTTTTAAGTAAGGTCCGTTTTGTAATAAAAACAAAACTACTATATTTTTTAAACATTTTTCTTTACCAGGTTCTATTTACCTTTAACTATTTTTCTACATAGTTTTCCAAATTTATTTAAGCACTTGTCATAATGCTCAATGAACTTCTGCATGATCACTTCATAGAAGTCGCCGCTGGTGTAGAAAGTCACGCAGTTTTCACTTTTTCATTGTCGCTGAAATGCTGGCTGGGGATAAACTCCTTTAGATACGGAACAGGTGATAGCCACTAGACGCGAGATCCGGACTGTAAGGCGAGTAGTCAAGTTGTTCACAACTGATCAGCTCTTTTGTTTGGGAATAACTTGATCACTCGTCTTACAGTCCGGACCTCGCGTCCAATGGCTACCACTTGTTCCGGGATCTAAAGGAGTTCACCGGCAGCCTGCATTTTAGCGACAATGAAAAAGTGAAAACTGCGTGACTTACTACACCAGCGGCGACTTCTATGAAGTGATCATGCGGAAATTCATTGAGCGCTATGACAATTGCTTAAATAAATTTGAAAACCATGTGGAAAAATAGTTAAAGGTATATAGAATCTGTAAAGAAAAAATTTTGAAAAAATATATAAAATGGACCTTACTTAAAAAACAGTCCTTGTATATAAATTAGTACGTCAAGGTTAAAAGCAGCTGCGCATAAACGATTTTATAGTTCCAATAAAATTTAGCCGAGGAAAAAAATGTGTTGCATGACTTATTGAAAATCTCTTGTATTCGTTTATTAATAATTTTTCAGTTAATATTTTTAATAAATGTGTTTAATACTTGCTCATTTAAAACAAGTATTTTGAAGAAGAGTTTTCTTCATATTTTAAACTTTTTAAAGTCATTCCCTAAGGAAGAAAAGCGTTTTTTATCATTTTTTTAATAAACGGGGAGAAATTCTTCTGTGAAGACCTTATAAGAAGCATTTCATTTTGTTGTCCTTTGCCCTCTGGCTACCATGGCAACAATTTACCAGCATCTTGATTATCTTTTTCGGAAGAAATTTTCTGCTTGTAGCGATCTGTGATCGAGAACGATGTCATGTCTCCGGTAGGTTTAGATCGAGAAACGAGAAAATAGTAGGGCAGGGTTGCTCCGAGGAGGGAGTTAGGGGTTGTGAACAAGGAGACATGATCGTAGAGTTTTTCTCTCCCTCGTCCCCTCCTGCATCTCCTTCGTGCTCTTCCTTACTCCTCGGACTTGCATTCCTTTCCTGATTGGTTATCTGGAGATGTTCAGGGAAAGAAGTGACCCCAGTACAATCTGGTGTAGACATTATCTTTCTTTGATGATCCGCCTTCTACGATTCAAAGTCTCCACATTCCTTAGAAAGATTGCGAGCAAAGGTATTGCTATTGAAAACCAGAACACATATTGTTTCGGACTATTTTTTGAAAGAATCATGCGAGCTCCTTCATTTTATGTATTTTTGTCACGCGTGATTTTTATAAAAGTTGC